>JAKWJA010000566.1:0-41577 GCA_027704765.1 Solanum habrochaites
AAAACCCCGACCTCAGTAGAAAACGAACGGGCGGCGTGAAGTTGATGAGCAGGGAAGATGTCTTTTTTATAGTTGGCCAAGGTGGCCCAGTCTTCCATAGCAGGGAATTAGTCTATTTAAGGATCAGTTGAGCGCTGGGATGAAAGATTGAAAAGAAAGTTCTTCGGTGCTCTAGGGACGAACAGTAAAAGGCACATGAAGGTATTGGCTCTAGTATCGAGCGGAGGGAGAGAACCGCCGGCGCTTACCTTACGAATATCTAAAGGCGCATGATCTCTTTTTGACTAGCAAGTTTACGTACATAGGTCCGAAGTTTAATCATTCACTCGGTGTGAGTCTGATTTTGAGCCCTGGTCAAAAGATCTCTTCCGCTGGGCGGAGGGATAAGGATGAGGATAGTCTCATATTAGCATGTTTGGATTGCGCCTATCTGTCGTTGCCAAATGAACCGACACCAAGAGAAAGTCATCTCCTTACTCCTTAAAGGTGAAGCGCCTTTTAGCCAGCTGAAGGAAGGGGAGAGACCCCACCCCCCCACCCTACACCCTGTTAGCGTCCCCTGAAATTAGAAAGGACTTTTGATACCTTATAATAATAGAAAGGGGAGAGAAAGATGCGCTCAATCCCTGACTTTTGCTCCAAACTTAGGAGTAGGGGATGACGAGGCTTTTTCGCAGGATGCTATGCTAGTGTAGCGCGTAGCCGCTTAATAATATAATAGAAAGTCAAGTTAGTGTTAGGTTTGCGCAGCGGAAGCGCCCCCTCTCCTTACAGCAAGTGGCTGAACGCCCCTCGAATCTTATTTGTGAGTGAGTCACTGGGACATCTACCGCTTGAGATCTGCATTGGTTATCACCGTAGTGAGCAAAGGAATTTTTGGCAAGACAATCCCATTCCACAACACCAAATACCAACAGGGTGGCTGTTCCGTAAGTTCCCTACCCCTAAGAGAAAGGAGAAATTGCTTGCGCGATCCTCGTCAAGTAAGAGAGAGGTTTCAGGCCGAACAATCACCGGCTCGAAGGCATGCAATCGTTGACTTTTGGTTCTATTTGGTTCGCTTTGCTGCCGGGGCGGGTGCAACATTGGTGCGACTGCGAATGGAGTGGTCCGTACGCCCTCCCCAGCCCAGCCTGACGAAAGGAGCAACTTGGATACCCTCTTGTAACTATATTCCGGTTTTTGCTAAAGGGTCCTCGGGCCCCAATCAATTCTATACTCGTGATGCACGGGACTCCCCAAAGCCCACTAAAACCGCTCCTCTTCCACCCGATTTGAACTGAAAACTGTTCTAGTGATATTTTATCCTTTTAAAAAACTGAAACTCAGTGCCTATCTGATCCCTGGTTAATTGGGCGTTCTCTATGCTCGAATCGAATAGCTGGGCTATTGCCCTTCCCCTGGCTGGTTGGTTATATTTTTTAAGAGGAATCCCGGGAGAAAGCAAGTTAGACCTTATTAGGGCGAAAGATATGTCTGTGGATTGGTTCATTCCGGTCTGAAGTCAGTCAAGTATGGAATTGACAGAAGTTTCCCCCTTAACACCCTAAGTTAGGGAATTACTTCTATTCTTAAGATGAAGCATTCAGTCAGCTCCGAATCTGAACAATGATTGCACCATTCAAGAAGGGCATGCAAGCTTTGGCTTAGTACAAGTAGCATGGACCTTTGGCGAAAGAGAATCGATCCGCGTTCACCTTGTTTGGCAAATGCCAGAGCATTTCCGCTGGTGGTTCTAATGATTGAGTCGATCCAGAGACAAAGCAAAGGGAAGTTCCGTGGGTCAGTTTGCTGAGCAGAAAGGCTAGAAGAGGACTAGAATCATATGGAATGGCTTTTGGTACGAGCTTGCGGAAGAAGAATCATAGGGCAAACTATTTGCAACAATTTTCGAAATAGGGGTCTATTAGAGCCTTTTTCCAACACCGGAAGGTACAATCTCTAATCCTGCCATTCTCAATACATTATTAGGGTACTGGAGATTTCTTAGAAAACTGCAGCTTTTCTGGAGAATAACTCGACCATCTGTAGCCCGATTTCAAGATATAGGTGTAAAGGGGCCAATAGTGTTTAACCCTAAAAGGGGCAATAAGCGCCCTTTCTTCATAATATTGTAAGCGACATTCCCGCTGGGGAAGAAATGAACAACGTGAAACGGATTTCGGGAGCGTATCGAAGCAATGATATCTGGAAATGTCTAGATAGAAGTAAGAAGTGCAATGGCAACTATAGAGCTCCTCCACCCCTAAAAAGAGAAAGAAGAAGAAGCCGGGGAGGATCGTACCATTCGTTGTCCATCCCAGGGGAACAATCTTTCAACTTCTTAGGGCGTCTTGTCGTGGGAGTCCGAGGCGGCTACAACCAAAAGTAGGAACACTGAGCGAAGTAAGTAATCAAAGAGGAAGTCACAGTGCTAGTAATAAGGACTTGGGGGGTCACGATCCATTGGGGCCAATAGAATCTATGTTCCTAGGTGTGGACGGGAAGACCGAGACTTTTCAAAGATCTGATTCGATGGTTATATCATCTTTATGGTTCTTAGAAGGATCTCTCACTCTTGATGAAGAAACAAGACTTCAGCTTTAAAGATCCGATCTTGTCTTCACTCACCGATTCTTTTAATAAGAGGAATGCCCGGAACTTGGATCACCCTTTTTCTTTTGCTACTGGTTTATTCCTGTCCACTTCTGCTTTCATCACTCCCCGTCCATGGCTTGCGTAACGTAAAAGAAAGAGAAACGGTCTATGGCAGAGGGAATACGAGATCTAGGCAAGCCTTTCTTCCTTGTTAATTAAAGGCTATGAGATCCTAGGGTCCGCTTTATAATACCAGTATTATTCCGCGCTACGCTCCAAGTGATAGCGCCCCATTTTTTTTTCGGAAAAAAAAAAAAGGGGGGGGGGAAATTGTTTTTAAGAGGTGCAAAACAGTCAAAAAATTCGATACATAATTATTCATACAAAGGCTTTTCCATTCCCGATCGTTGACTCCTTGCTTTAATAAGACTTTTTGAATCAGTGGCTGGCTGGCTTTCGAGTTGGGGAAAGAGAAGAAGAGCTTGATCCGATGTCCAATTCTGAAGGGAAGAAGAACATGCTAAGATTATAAAGCAGCAGTGCAGCACCCCGACTTACGTCTATCCTATCCACCAGACCTGGATAACAGGTAAGCTCCAATACATAGGTCCTTTGTCTAGACCATGTCAGTGATAATGAGAAGAAACCCTTCTTCAGATAACCTCCTCGAGCGACTTTTGGCATCACTACCTCATGGCAAGCTTTCCTGAGTATCAACCAATCCCTTTCAAAGATTCATTCTGATTGGTTTTTTCCATGACTCTTTGCAAAGTCGGATCATCTTGCACAATCCACATTATCCGGTAAGTTAACTTTACCAAAACTGAACTTTGGCTCATTTTCTTATTCTTTAACGGGTCTGACTGCTTGACTCACAAACCTTAAAGTCTTCCTCCATAAGGTCATCTTTCGTGAACCCAAGCCTTCGAAAGCAAGACATCAGAAACTCCGTTGACGAGGCCGGTCCCTTCTCCAGCTTTTCTAGTGTCTTTCCCAGCCTTACTTCGCTGGGTACTTTACCATCAGAACCACATTGGTTCCTTTCTCTGATTCAGTCTTGTTATTTTCACTTCCATTCACCTTCTTCCTCAAGCATCTCTTTTCTGGGGTCCTGTCCGCTTAGATGATTTGTTATGCTGGACACTCTCCTACAGCCTCCTTTAGGTCTCGGTTTCTGTGACGGCAGGAACCCACTGATCAGTTGGTGGGACAGTAGACTGTGTTTGAATAACCATTGTTATCATCGAAATCTAATAAGAGAAGAAAGCTTTCAAGTGGGTCGGGTATAGCCCTCCATTCTATCTATGACGAATCGGATCAAACTGAGAAAATTCCTGAGTAACGAGAGAGATTCTCCACCAACGAAACCGAACGACCCGCCAAGTCGAACGGGACATAGGTGAATAGGACAAACACCTATCAACCACCAACAAGAGTCTCTTGGTTTACGCAGTTTGGTCGCCGGAAGGGCGCTTATTACATTCATACAGTCCCTTTTCTTCAGGCAATCTAATGTGTTATTAGGTATTTTTAGTATTATATGAATAAATATATTTGTTGGTGTTAATTCTTTTATCGTAAGACTCATATGATATTAGGTATCATATGCCCGTTCGTCAGTGCGGATTACGCTTTGAACAAGAAAAAGTATCCGATACGAGCGAAGAACGAGAGTGTGAATTAGATGGTTACCAAAGTAAAGTAAGACGAAGGATGAGAAGGAATGGTAAAAACACGCTTCCGGCAAGATAAGATAAAAGCGAAAGCAACAAGTGATAAGGGCATTAGGGATCTTATATAGTTAACATATCATGCTTGGAAGCTGACTACCACTAAGACTGATTAGAACCTTAGATCAAGTATATATGGAATATTATGTTAGTTATATTTTATTATGATAAGATCATTATGATATGAGTTATTAGGTATTTTATAGTATAGGATAATATATGTTGAGGTATGTATTCTATATGGTAAAGTTTATCATATATTTGAAAAATTAATACCTATTATATAAGATATATATATTTCATTATTACGCTATCAGGAACCCTTACATCCTTACTTCATCCTACCAAGATACGCGGATTCCCAGCCTTAAATGATCCTAAACCGCCTACACTCCAACAGTTAACAAATTACACACTACATATATAATACTCTCTCAAAGGCATGGATTAAATATAATGTCATTTTAGGAATCTCACTATCTCTAAAGGGGTGGATGATACACTATGTTCATTTAAAGATCTCAGATAATTTCTTTATCAAAACGTCATTTTCAAGAGATAAGAGATATTGGAGTATACTACTAGGGGATAACTTGTGCTCTTAGTATTCTGTCAAAGTAGGGAAAGCGCAAGTGTCTGCATCAGATCAATTACACAGCCGATAGGGGAAGGAGACTTTACTTAGCTAGACGGAGTTGCGTCGATTGAGGATTGGCCGAGGCGCCCTCTTTTTTCGTTTATAAGGGAGAGATTGTAGCTGGGTACAAATAGGCCGGTGAAAGACGAGTAGGCAAGCACGCGGGGTTTACCCGGCCCCAAGGTCAGCTTTGAGCGTCGAGTGGCACGATGGAGAGGGGACTTCCATCATGTAGTTGGCGTACAAACTAAGCCACCATTTAAAGACGAGTAGGGGGGCGTTAGGCTGTGCAGGGGGGTACGTCAATGAGGGACAGATTGACATGGTTTGTATGGTCAGTTTGAGCTGTCGAGGACGATTGCTCCATCTGCTTAAGAAAGACTCGGGGGGGCCTTGTTCTGTTATATAAAGGGGTACTCGCTTTTCTGATGTGCGCTATATTATTGTGGCCTATCTCTAAGGAGTCGGATCCGGGATTTAAGCCACGTGGCGATACCCTGCCCAAAGGAAGGGGGGGGCCTGAGTACTCAAATGCGTACGAGGAAAGGACAATTATTAGCGCAACTTAAATCTAGTGGATTGGGGTTCCATATTCATGAAAAGCCAAGTTGGAAAACCATGTTACGGAACAAGACAACCTCTTACTAATAATAAGAAGGGTTAAGGCCTCAACAGGCCTAATAAATAGAAGCTTCTTTCTCTATTTGCAAGCAAAGGGAGATATGGCTCCAGCTACCACTGAAAGCGACTTCTCAAATTCATTCAAAGAATCTCAAATGTTAAAAAAATGAAAGGCTGCGAACGTCAGCACAATGTCTCATGCTTTTTTAGAGCAGTGCCTGCGTGTTTTTCCGGAGCTGGTGGAACAAACGCATTCAACAGTCCTTACCAATATTCAAACC
Organism: Solanum habrochaites; assembly: GCA_027704765.1. Taxonomy (NCBI): domain Eukaryota; kingdom Viridiplantae; phylum Streptophyta; class Magnoliopsida; order Solanales; family Solanaceae; genus Solanum; species Solanum habrochaites. The sequence continues at coordinate 5,847 of JAKWJA010000566.1, forward strand.
CTGGAAGAAGAGGGGAGGAGGACCCTTTCCCGAGACAGGAGACATTATTGTAGGATGGCCTTCGCATCAGAGGGGTGGAAAACAAAAATAAGAGCAGTCGACTCTTTGGAGTTAAGAAGGGTTAAATTAAGTGTCTGTAGACGCAAGTAGAAGTGTGTTTTGCTTTTCTTGTTTAGGGAGATCGACTCATATGCTAAGTGTCTTGGTTGGGTTTGCATGTATCACTAGTAGTCGTCAAGGCCTTCCGTGTTTCCTTTTGTAAGATGTTGCGTTGTGTTAGTTGTGTGGCTGGGTTAGTGTGGGAAGGTTTCATATTTGATGTATTCCCATGTAACGGCTATTAATGAAAAAAATCCGCTTTGTTCTAGTTCATTCTCTTTCCCTGTTTTGTGCAGAAAAATTGTTGATTTGAATTCTTTTTGAAATCTCGTTTTTTTCTTGTAAATTTCTCACATATACAAGCTCAAACTACAGCCAAGAGGGTGGAAGTTGTGTGTTTACAGTCACTCTCCTATATCCTATAATAGCATAAGCATAGCAGAAAGCTTCCATGCCTCGCTATCCTATCTTTAAAACCGACACCGAAGGGTTGACCGTTCGGTGAAAAGAGTCGTTTCTTTGATGAAAGGACGCCACAAGCTAGTAGAGTATCACACACACATATCTTCGTCTGATAGGAATGATCTACCTTCTAAACAAAATGAGGAGTGTAATTCCCCCACCGAACGGAATAAATGACGGGAACAGCACCGAAAGGTTCGAGTGCGTTAGTGAAACCACGAAAGCTCAGTTCCTAGCGGACAGGACAAAATTCCCTTGGAGGAAAGCTCAGAATGCGGAAACATGGTGGGTCATTCCACCCATACTCGATGTATAGAGGGTTGGAGCCCTCTATCTGAAAAGCTCCGCTTGATGCGATGAGGGAAATGGCTAGTATTCAAGGCTCGTCCCAAGATAGCAAGCTAAAGGGCTATCCGATTAAGAAGATGAAGACTGATCGGGCCAAAAAATGAAAGCATCCGAAGGAAGGGGTAGAGCATGGTCTTTTTTCGACTCTTTCAAGATGAAAATAGAGGGATTGGCTTAACTTCCTCTATGCGGTTGCATACAGCTTTGCTTGAGTAAGGAGTAGGCCATTCCAGATAGGCTGCTTTTGCTATTACTGAAGCTTTTAAGAAAAAGACCTTTCCTTTATGATATTAAGCTTTATTATATTAAGGATTTTTCCAATCATTAGAGTAGGTGTCATCCCCTTTCATTAATGCTCTGATGGATATTTAAAAATACTTGGGCCTTCGTTCATTTTGTTTAAGAAGCTTTGCGACATATACAAGCATCTATTCAATAGGACGTTTTTTGCCTGGATGAAAATTCAATATATGAATAGTCATTCCCCTCACAAATTTTATTTGAATATCTTTTCTTTGGTTAGTTCTTACAGAGAATCAGATTAAACTGCCTTTCTTTGGCACCATCCCTATTTGATGGCTCAGTACCAAGACGACGGAAGAGAAGAGGTCAAAAGGCTAGCACAGGCAGAATTCTTTTTCTCTTTCATTAGCGCCGAAAATGGAGAATTTGTAGTGCTAGACCGAGTACCAGCGGGACAGTTGGAAAATGATACGACCCAGGACACAATTCCTGGTTCTTTCTTTCTTCAAAATAAATCGCATTCGATAAGAGCCGGGGTCTACTTATTCAGGGGGGATGGAAAGACAAATAAGGGATCAGGGGGCTTTATTGATCGGAGGACGAAAGAGAAGGGGCCGTGGTTGGTGTGTCAATGGGTCCCCCCCCGCGGTGGGGGGGAACAAAGTAGGAAGGGGGAACGACCCGCCCGAATATTCCGGACCGAATTCAATCAGAAATTGCCAACATGAACACAACGAAACATCTTGAAGCTGAAGTATGAGAAAGAAAAAAGACTATACTTTCTCCACCACTTCACCACTTCATTCTCGGAAGCTGAGGTATATGAAGAATGGCTTTATTGTACCTTTCGCGATCCAGTGGTCTAGGACATCGTCTTTCATGTCGAAAGAACGGTTTCGATCCCGTAAGGGACTAGGTACTCATCCCTGGCCGCGCTGTTTAGTTAGGTTCATTGCCTGAGTGATCGTCGCTATCTGGTGCGAAAAGATGGTCCGGAGGAAGCTTCCTCTATCCAGCAAGCAAGACGGAGATCACCACTTCTCTGTAATGATTCCCTTTACTGTAACATTAGCCTTAGATGTACTTTCATAGATTTGTAGAACCTCCGACAGACAGAATCTCCATGCATGCGTTCTTTCTCTCCTCACCTCAGCTAACCCTTCTTTCTTTTGGCCTTTTTGTATATTAGGCATTGAACCCCACACCACGAGCGTGCTGAGTGGTATGTTCCTCCCATCCCAATACCTAAAAGAGTTCCGTCATGGAGCCTAAAGCTTAAACCATGGCAGTGAACCCCCCCCCCCCCCCCCCCCCCAGTGGAAGTTGGCCTAGTCTCTCGCCCAGCCTTCGCCATTCTTCCAGTGATAAGTTGACGAGTTCAAAGTCGGCCCTCCTACAACTTTTTTGTTTCAAGGTTGAGCGTGCTGTTCAATTGAATCTAATGGCTATGCTGCCCTTCCCTTGTTCAAGAGAAAGGAGGACTTTCTTTTAGCTACCGGCCCCAAACCAAAAGAGATTAGCCGCTTGATCGATCGATTGGATTGGATCGAAGTTACGAAGGGTTGTATTGAAGTCTGAGATCAGCCCAAAGACTAAAGCCGAGCAACTAGCTGCTCCAGGATTGTGACGTCTATCTATCTCACACGCTCCCCTACTATATTAAAGGCGGGCGGAAGGAATGTCCTGCTCATCTTCTTACTGCTCCGTTACCGACAGGCTCGTTACCCCTTATGTTCTTCTTCAAAAAAAAAAGGCAGTCTTTCCTTGGTAAATAGAGTTTGAAGTGAAAGCGTGAAGCGAAGGCATTTATTGAAGGTAAAGAAAGAAAGGGGGCGGGTCGGTCAATGAGTAGGTAGAGATGCAGAGGAACCTTGTCTCACCGCACGGATTCGCTAATTCGATTCATCCTTAAATCCCACAATTCAAAGAGTGTATTATCTTCTTGACTTTAAGTGAAAGGGGGGTACTTAATAATCTTGGTGAACAAGGGTATATACTTTCTATCTATGTCGCCGTCTCATCAATGGCGTTAGAGTAATAGCAAGCCTACCCTGTTGTGCTGTTATTCCATTCTGCAGGTAAGGTTTCTTTTGATCAAGCTCGACAGGTGATGCGTCCTTTCTCCCCATTTTGTCATAAGGTGGTCTGACTCTGAGAAAAGGAATCCTGTGTTTAGGTCCCTACTAACGCAGAATTTAGTAAAACTCTGCAAAGGCTTCTGAAGACTTTTTCAAAAGTTTGTAGCAAAAAAGCAAAAAAAAACAAAAACAATTCTTCACGCCCTTACACTTACGAGGTAAGTGATGAGTTAACCTAACGGTCTGGCATGGAGCAGCCCGGTAAACTGTCCATTGCTACTAGGGTTCCAAACCTTCCCCTGAGCTCTTAGACTCTAGAACTACCTTTTCAACTCAAGAAATGTCTAAGCTATTTAGACGTTGGTATTTCTAACTAAGGCGGAGGGAGGGCTTGGGCATAAGGCAAATCTCAAGACTTTACTTCAGTCCCCAGTACTGAAAGACGTGACTTCAGGAGGTGGATTTCGGACGGAAAGAGTTTTATTCCTGCAAAGTGCTTGGTAAGAATAGTAGAAAGAGAAAAGGGCGGTCCGCCACTTGATGTAAGGAAAAGGAATTTGGAAAAAAAAAGAAAAGAGTTAATTTCGTATATAAGATATGGGGTTTCCGGGCTTAGATCGAAAAATGGAAATCCGGAAACCGGGTGGGAGTATCTAGTTGTTCTGTTCGATTAGAGGCACCAACCGTAAGTGGAATAACACTCATTCGTCGATTGCTATTATCCTGCCTTCGCTGAACAGAAAGATGAGAGAGCATCCCCAAGCCAAGGATTAGTGCCAAGAGAGATGCGCAAGATAGTCTATCAGCAAGGAAAAGCGATGGGAGTGAGGATTTTAGGTCTTCATTAGGGTAGACTGAATACCAAGCCAATAGCGCACAACTAAAAAGAAAACTTAGTCAACTACGAACTGTGAACAGATGCTTTCTCATTAGACTATTTTAACCGATTGGTTATGTCGACCCTACGCACGATTCTTCGTTCCTCTTAGGCAAATTTCTAGTGAGCATGAACACTGGCTATGCTGGCGGATGGAGTGATCGTCACTCTTATGAAGACGGTTATCTCACTTCAGAAAGAGAGTCTCAACGTGGCGGTTTGTTACACATAGCTCCATAGCCTGGGCTAGGTCACTGGAATAGAGGCCGACCGAAACCTACAGGACCGGAGGGCAGCCGAGAATGTTATGTAAAAGGACAAGGAGGATCCTATCGAAAGAAGAAGGAGGAGTAGGAGGAGTCAGTTTTCTTTGAAGATCGGAGGAACGTAGTGCTCGGACAATATACCATATGGGGATTTCCACTTTTGTTGTCTTACTTCCAATCAGGAATAATTGAGGAAGGAATTTTACGATAGAAAATAAATAAAAAAAGACCTTGAATCCTTTTATTCCATATTGGAGTAGAAATCCTTTTTATTCCATATTGGACAAGTTATCGTGGGGTCTTGTTTGGCCAGGTGGTAACCGGACACTTTGGGTCATCCTGTTCGCGGATGACCACCTCCGGTGCTGTGAATAAGTTTTACTCTCCTCCATCGGGTGAAGGGTGGTTCAGTCAAGCGCCAACCCCGACTCCTCCACCAGAGAATTCCGGTCTGGAGCTCATTCCCGGTGCGCGAATCGAACGGGACGGCCCAGCCTCGTGTTCAGAAGGAGAGAAACTAAAAAAGCTACATGGCGTAGTCGAAGGGCATCTTCGGAGATACTGCGCTACGGAGGATGGATTGAAAAGGTTACCTTGTTTGAAGCTCAAAACAAGAAGATTTTCCAATATTTTGCGCAAACATTTTTCTAATTACGGAATTGGGACATTGATCAAAAAGCGAAGCGGAAATCTCTTCGCTTCTTGCCTATTTGGGGTCCATTTCGAAAATAGAACAACTATTTCATATATTTGACAAATACTTCGAGTCAGACTAGAACTGAAGTATAAGAGTAGAAAGAATGGCCGAGACTGAGATAAGGCGGCCTCTCTCGTCTCGGAAAGACAATTTGGACCGAGAGTGTTGTGTTTATTGTTATGAGTGTTGTGGTTTATTGTTATGTAAGACCAAGAGGATCCTATCCTAAAGGAGAAGGAGGATGAGTAGGAGCGAGCTTCGGGGCGGAATCATTCTAAAATACAAATGAAACGACTTACTAGAAGCGTTTCGCGCCTTTTGTGTGCAGGTTACAAGAACTGTTGAGCGGGAGACAAAGGGGCAACCGCAGGTTCCCCTTTCCCAAAATTTCGGGTAAGGAAAATGGGGACCCTGCGATGGGCTTTTCAGGTAGGGCATCGGGAACATTTTTTCATAAGAAGAAATGGATTATGGAGACCTCTCTGGCCCCACATTCCCCCCCCAAAAAAAAAAAAATCGAATAAGAAAGCTCGAAAGGGAAAATAGCCTCTTTCTGCTTGAAAAAGCAAAAGGGCCATTGGGAAGAAGTAAAAACCACACTCCACACTTCTGGCTCTCAGAAAAGTATTGCAAGGTTTACGCTGTTTCGAGAACAGAGACCTGCAACAGGGAGAGAAAAACATGAATGTTTTTTTTCTTCTTTCAAGATTCTTTCTCTGAATCGTGCCTTGAGGGGGATGCTGCCATCCTACCGAGGACTTTGGATTTCTTTTCCGAGAAGCTAGAGGTACTGGACAAAAACCCCGTGGGGCCCGGTAGAGGAAAGACATAAGGAAATCGAGTTCGTTGAGCAAGTAAAACTCGATCTTTGCAGCAACGCGGGCACGAGTCTCCCTAATAAAGCAATTCCCTTGGTTAGGGTTAAACCGAGATCTACGAGGAACGCTCGCTATTGCTTAACACAATGCAAGTCGAGACGTCTACTAAAAAGCTGTCCGTACAGTTTTCTTTCTTCGTTCCTCTCCTCTTGGTCGAAGTACTTTCTTTCCTATGTTCTTGCTTTTTTTCCGTTAATGGGGCCGCTCGTCATGTCTATTTTTGGTTGTCTGATCACACTCAAAATTATGTATCACTTATCGTATTTTTACCCCTGCTCGGTAGTTTTTGTAGCAGGTTGTTTCGGACGTTTTTTCTTAGGAAAAGAGGAACCGCTCTATAACCACTACGTCGTTTCATTCTCTTTCGATCTTCTCTTTATTGCTTTTTAGAAGTCTCCCCGGGAAGCTTATTGCTTGCTATCTAAGAATTGCTCCATGGATTCTCATCGGACAATGTTTGATAGCTTATTGGGCTTCTTGGCGACCGTGAAGTCCACCGGATGAATTGCCGATAAATCGATCAGATCCGGAACGCGGCGTGTTGCTTGCTCCGCGGCGATACGGAAAAAAAAAAACACCCCCCCCCCCCTCGACCTCTCCTACCACTCCGTGGTACCATAGCATGTCGGGAAAAGGGGGGACATACTGGACGTAACCACTCCCTTGGTTGGGGGGTTGTGCCGCCCTGCCTTCGATCGATCACAGGGGGGTTGTGTTAGGGGGTGATGTGGCCGATCACGAACGCTACAGGTGTGGGAGCGATCCTGGTCAGGGAAGGCTAAGACGGCGCCTCGCATATGGGTAGCAAGAGGGCGCTTATGCCCCGACGGTGGGGCCTTATGGGGAAGGGCCCAGCCCAATAGGGACAGCACACCCCCCACTCCAAGCGCACCTCTGTATCGACTGAATCACTCTTTTGGTCTAGTCGGTGGAACCGGTGAACCACGCGAGCTGGTTAGATGCGTGGGGCAGAGGGCTCGTAGTACCCCCTTTGATTGATCCAGCCTTTTCTTCGCTTCGGTAGTGAATCACCTACTAAAGGGGCAGGCCTGCACGCCTTATTTGAGACTACTAAGGCAGGCGGTGGACTCTTTCATTAGGTAAGGGAAGAAGGGGCCTAAGCACGGCAGATGCCGTACACTTGAGTGGCAAAGGAAAGCGAGACCTTACCTTTTTTTCCAGGCCTGTTCGGACATACGGTTCCCGCGGAAGATCAAGTTGGTGAGCCGTGTGATGGGAAACCTTCCCGCACGGTTCGGAGAGCACTGAATTAGAATGAGAGGTTTACCACCACATCATTGCATGCAAGGGGAGCTCGCTCGATTCGCAGATTGGTCCGACTCGTAATTCACTTCTGACCCCGTGTTCGATAGCCCGACCGTAGTGATGTTTTATGGTTGGTTTACATTCATAAGTAGCTTGGTCCATCTTTATTCCATTTCATATATGTCTGAGGATCCGCATAGCCCTCGATTTATGTGTTATTTATCCATTCCTACTTTTTTTATGCCAATGTTGGTGACTGGAGATAACTCTCTTCAATTATTCCTGGGATGGGAGGGAGTAGGTCTTGCTTCATATTTGTTAATTCATTTCTGGTTTACACGACTTCAGGCAGATAAAGCAGCTATAAAAGCTATGCTTGTCAATCGAGTAGGTGATTTTGGATTAGCTCCTGGGATTTTGGGTTGTTTTACTCTATTTCAAACAGTAGACTTTTCAACCATTTTTGCTCGTGCTAGTGCCCCCAGAAATTCTTGGATTTCTTGCAATATGAGATTGAATGCCATAACTCTTATTTGTATTTTACTTTTTATTGGTGCTGTTGGGAAATCTGCACAGATAGGATCGCATACTTGGTCACCTGATGCTATGGAGGGTCCCACTCCAGTATCCCGCTTTGATTTCATGCGCTACTATGGTAACAGCTGGCGTTTTTCATGATAGCAAGTGCTCCCCTTTATTTGAATACCCACCTACGCTTTGATTTGTTTATACTTTTGCAGGACTCAATGACGTTCATCCTTGCGGAAAAAAACCACTGGAATAAATTACCAGATGACCTAAGAGTTCAATAGCTTATTCAACTTGCAGTCAATTAGGCTATATGATCTTTGCTTGCGGCATCTCTAACTATTCGGTTAGCGTCTTTCACTTAATGAATCACGCCTTTTTCAAAGCATTACTATTCCTGAGTGCAGGTTCGGTGATTCATGCCATGTCGGATGAGCAAGATATGCGGAAGATGGGGGGGCTTGCCTCCTCGTTCCCTTTTACCTATGCCATGATGCTCATGGGCAGCTTATCTCTAATTGGATTTCCTTTTCTAACTGGATTTTATTCCAAAGATGTGATCTTAGAGCTCGCTTACACTAAGTATACCATCAGTGGGAACTTTGCTTTCTGGTTGGGAAGTGTCTCTGTCCTTTTCACTTCTTATTACTCCTTTCGTTCACTTTTTCTAACATTTCTAGTACCAACTAATTCATTCGGGCGAGACATCTTACGATGTCATGATGCGCCCATTCCTATGGCCATTCCTTTAATACTTCTGGCTCTCGGGAGTCTCTTTGTAGGATACTTGGCCAAAGTGTGACCTGTTAGCCCATAAGTAAGTACTGTGACGAAGCGGCTGTTGCTCACCCGACACGATCGTACGAGGTCACAATTCACCAACACACGATCCATCCCGGTGTGAACAAGAATTGGTGATCTGGTGCTGGCGAAATTCCCCGCCAATGGCTTGAGATTTTCAGTCGACTCCCTCCCCCTTTGTGGGGTCCTCGACCACCTACGAGTGAGCAAAAAAGGGAGGAGAAAAGAGCCCTTGTGAAAACCTTGGGCATGGGAATGAGACGGTGGTCAACAAGTGTAACGCTCGCTGCCACGAAAAGCGTTGTATGGACATTAGGGATAGTGAACCAACACCGGATGGACAGGCCCTGAAGCGAAGGTACGGAACGACGCGGAATCATTGTTCCAATTTCTGGCGGCCTTGTCAAACCGACCATCCAATGGACCATGGACTAAACGGCCACTGCCTGAAAGGACTATGTCCAGGGGCCCGCCGCCCCCCCCACAAGGTACATCTCGCGCCTATGGGCCGCTATAACTATCCAAGAAGACACTCGAAACTGGAAGGATAAACAAACCCACCCGGTGGACTGCCGAGCTACAAGTCCTACGACACAGGAGCGGGATTCTCTAAAAAGCCAAGGTCGTGGGTGGCCAAGAGGGCCCACTTGGAGACTTGGGATCTCAGCAGGAAATGCGAAGGTTGCAACAAGCCGGCCGGCCAAAGAGAATCAACTAGTTTAGTTCTGATCTGAGTAGGCTCATAATTAGGGAATACCCTAACCCTGGGAACCGGGGCCTGGCCATCCTTCGTTTGCGGTCGACGTTCCGGCTTTGTCCGTCGACAGCTGAATGTTTCGATCTGGTTCGATTCATGATCGCATCTGCAAACCTTATCCCGTGGGCTTTAGCGGACGTTTTTCATTCTTCACCCGGTCCTTAGTAGCCTTTCCAAAGTCAACCTAACCGCTTACCTTTGGAAAGGCGCTAAATAGGCCTTCGCCCTTACGCCTTTATATATAATAGAAGAAAATTAGATAGTTGTATATAGAATTAGCCAGATCGTCTGAAGCATGAACAGAATCGCCTTTGTTCTGAAGGCCTAGCGAGTTCCTTTTTTTTTTTTTTTCAAAGGCGGCCCCTTTCTTTCCTCGGACCGATGACTCGCTTGTTCAGTACTGCTAACTATTATAGGAGGATGCCGCCCCCTCGGGACTACCAGTAGCTTCGGTTGTTGAATCTCGTGCAAGTTAGGTTGTGGTTGTATTGGCTGCAAGCGGAACGTAGGCGCTTTAGGTGTGTGTTGACCATGCACTCTCGCTTCGTGTAATGTCGTATGTATGATAGAGGTAGTGTGGTGATTGACCTCAATGCTAATGGTGATCCCCAAGGTTCAACGAATGAATGAAGCTATGATCCGGATAGAGATGGTGGTCTTCCTCTGATGTCTCCAAGCCGGCCATAATAGAATAGATAGGCGAAGCAGTCAATAGCAGTCTGTTTCTCGCTTTTTTCTATCGATGATAGTCATGTTGCTTCCAAGCTCAAACCATTTGAAACGGAAATTGCTACTTTTTTCTCTGTTATTGATAGAGTGGTTAATTCCTCCGCCCCTGTCAAATAAAGAGAGGGGAGAACTGGAAGAGAGAAGGGACAAAGAGCAAAGAGATTGGCAAGTCTAATGGGGGAAGAATGGCTGACACGTTGACTGCCTTTGATAGACGAAAAAAAACCCAAGGCGGTCTAACCTAACCCCAGGGAGGACCCCAACCGAAAGGCGCTAGAACGACATAAGGGCCAAGCGAGATAAAGACAGCACTGGCCTATGTTTAAAAAACCTTGGCCCGGGAGAGTCTTTCTGTCTCCAATGAGAATAAAGAAAGTTTTGGGGCAAGGACAGAAAGGAACTCGCCCTTTGACAGCAAGGATAAGAGCTGATTGCTGCGATGACTTGGTGAATGGAATCTATGAGAAAAGGTTTCCTCGACCGGGTTACAACCAACGCGGACCAACGAGTTTCAGTCGAACCGGTAACGCGGTCTAAGGGACAGGGGATCAAGCTTGAAAAGAATGGACGGGCGTAGGCTTAATGTGAACGCAGACCCCTGCGTATAGATAGGAGTTCAATTACTTAAATACAAGAAAGATGTCGAGATAAAGTCTAGTCCCTTCAATGCGTTGCGAAGAGCGATCGAAGACGACGATTTTTCTGACGCAGTGGCGGCACTGGACTGAAAAGACAGATAGGCACAACCCACCCGGAAGGGCAATACCTCAGGGCACCAATCTCCCCCGGCAAAGATCTATCTGCGCGAAGCCGACCTATGGATAGAAAGAAAGATGCAGGAAAGGAAAATGAAAGAAGAAATCCAAATTTGCTTTGGGAGTGTGAGATAGGCAGACGGGGAGTACGCAGCCGAACAACCGCTGGGGTTTCCAGCAGTGATAGCTGAACTAATCAGATGGGCCGCCCCAAACCTGGAGCTGACATTTAAATCGGGAATCAACATCGGGTCCCGGCTATCCGAAAAACGCAGACTGAAGCGGAAGATCACAAAATGCAACACAACAAGGGGGTCGTTAGACCGTAGCTTGCGCGAAGGAAGAAGCTAATCAATCAGAATTGAGACAGGGAGGAGAGGCGAAAGAGAGATTTTCGAGCCTGCAAGCAGCAAGCAACAACGGCTTTTCCGCCGTTGCGCGCTAGCTTGTAGTTTAGGGGTATAGTAGGGGTGCCCCTTTCTCAAACTTTTCTATAATATAAGGTAAGCTTTTTGGGAACCTAGTTTTGAGTTTTTCTTTCCTTCCCCAACCAACCTATACCTTAGTAATAACAAGTGGCTTCCCTTTTTCAGCTCATTGCCGGCCGCATAAACAATGGATCCCGCTGGGCTGGATGAGCAACCTTCTATCTGGCCTCTGTAACCAATAGTAGAGTGGCTTGGCGACTTTTCAATCACTGAGAAAGGAAGATTGAGCAAGGCAAAGGAGAAAGGAGTTGTCCCCCCTTCTCTGGTAACCCGCCGCCGCATATGTAGAAAAAGAAGGAGCGGAGAAGGAAGAACAACCGTTTTACTTTGGCACATGAGGTGGCGGGTTTGGCTAGGTAACATAATGGAAATGTATCGGACTGCAAATCCTGGAATGACGGTTCGACCCCGTCCTTGGCCTCGAGGAGTGGTGAGCAGCACGGAACTTGTTTCAATCAAATGGCATAGTATTAGGGTAGGAGGCTTTCCTTTGTTATAGAAATCCACAGACAAGATTCTGGAACTTCCAAACCAAAGAAATGCAAGATGAGAAGGAGCTTTTTACGTTACGCTTCAATAGAATGAATTCGGTAAGGGTAGAATAGGCCCTATGGTCGATCGAAGGTGCTGTGCCACTTGAACTCAAATCTATCTGACCTTCAATCCATCTTTGTCCAGCCAGCTCATAACAAAATGTTAGACCAAGGCTGACACAACCGAATTGGTTGAGGAAAAGGAACCCCCAGCGACCAAGCACTCCCGCCCCCAAAAGCGGAGACCGAAGAACCGCCAGGTTGTCGAGGACACGTCTGAAGAGGAGGCGGGCGCCCTCTAAGTTGACCACCCTACCCACTAATGGACTATGAGGGGGGGGAAGGCGAACGGGAACCGACCGAAAACCCGAACCGCTTGACTGACCCCTTCATAGTCCATTCATTAAGGTTGGGGATGGCTGGAACCAATCAGAAGTGCAAATCGCGCAAGCGAAGCCGGGAAACGGACCGCAGCGCAACGACTAGGACTCGTGTCGGAGGAGTTTTGAGCGTGAGCTAACACTCATGCAGCGGCAAGGACCCGCAACTCTCGAAGGGGCCACCAACCGCCCGAATCACTGTAGCAAACCCTCTCTTTACTCAATGGATAGCGCTTATTCTCTTTCAATCAACAAAATGAGAAATGGGGGAGAAATCAAAAAAAGAGGTCTTTATTGAAGAGGCTTTGCACCTGAAATAGGACTAATGCAGATCCAGAAGAATGGTCTGGGCTTTCGAAAAGATGAAGATGCAAGGGGTAAAGAGACAGTCTTTTGAACAACCAAGCTGACATAAGGATTCTAGCTCGCGCCCACTTAGAGCAGATGGAGATTCTCGGACGGGGAAAAGCGGCACTCGACATCTATTAAACAAGACCAAGAACAAAAGCCCATACCATGCCCCTCGGAGAAAGTATGATGATTGCCATGATGCCTGCCCTCGCGGACCGTGTACAGAGGTCCTTTGCGCGATTCCTATCAACATGGTGCATCTCTTAGTAAGAGGGGCTTGAAAGTGGAGACTTTTTGACCCGTAGGGATCAATGGTGATATACAGTTTCATTGAGGAAGAGAATCCAGATGAACGCTTTTTTTCATTCGCTATGCGCTGACTGGATGCGTACTCCCGCGTGATCAATCGATGGGACGGGGGAATTGCGAATGATGAGATCGGCCGAACCCTAAGTTCAGGCTCTTTCCCTCCATCTTGATGGCGGAATCTTGATTGACTGACACTAGGAAACCCGATCGTAGAAAGAAGAACATGGGTCATGAGATAGGCGGGGCGGAAATTTCCGATAGCGAATTAACTTTGAATCGATGGATGGAGGGGAGCGCCGTCCAACTCAGGCCACGAAATCATGGTTGAGTCAACATTCATCGAGAGGGGTACACCACGCGAGAATCGAGACCCAGCCCCGCTGTATAGGTAATAAGGGTTCCAAACCTGCGCTTCTTCTCTTCTTCCAAAATCCCATAAAATCTAAATAAGTAAGGACTTCAAGATTTGCTAGAAAAGGGAGAAAGTTAGAACTGAGAAAGAAAAGGGGCGCCCTAGCTGCAATAAAAAAACAAGCGCTAAACGAGCAAGAACGGGCCCCTTAACTATAGATGGGCCTTAGCGCTTTAACTAATAACAAACATATATAGGCGTACGTTTTTTCCCGCTTGATCGAATCGTGATTTCCTATGATTGAATAGCAGAAGTGCTACTTAGTAGTATAAAACTCGAGAGACATACAGAGAGTGACTCTTTCATACCTGCTAACTCCTAGGATGAGAAGTAGGTGTCCCTATGTTGTTTGGCCAGGAAGAGTTCCATATCCAACCCACAGCCTTTGTGCCCGCTCGGTAGAGTGAGTCTACTTAGAGAACTGGCAGGAACGCTGAGATCTATGGTCACTAGGGAATCTCGAGAGTGGATTGGTTTTGATCGCCGCCTCCTTGTCCTGGGGGCTCTCCGGCCCAGGGAGGGGCTTGCTAAGCGTAGCCCTTTTCTATTCCTCCCGTGTATGTGAAAAAAGATTGACGAACTCATTTTTCTTCTTCTTTCTCTTTTCTTTTCCTTCTTCTCTTCCTTTTCGGTGCATAAGGTTGCCCAAAGAACGAGAGTCGGCTTCCAACATAAGTCCGTTGTTCCTCAGTAGCTCAGTGGTAGAGCGAAGCGGCTTGTTAACCGATTGGTCGTAGGTTCAATCCTTACTTTGGGAGTTTTTTAGTTATCGGGAAGGCACTTTAGCATACACAAGAAACCTAAGGAGGTATAGGCGTGAAGGCGAGAGTGGACTCGGCGACTCTGGTGGGTGTCCTTCTCCTTTCTTTCTAAAACTAGCAGAATCGTGACAATCACAGCGGTAAGTTGAGTGTGGTTTTTATTCCTCACTCTCCTCGTATAGTTTAACTTGTTCGTTATTTTCCATTCTTAGGGAGATCCACTGGAAAGGACTGGAGTAGTATCTTCATTAGCCGGAATGAATTATTCCCACTAGCGTCATTCGAAGAACGACAAGAAAAGGGGTTCCTGTTTTGAGGATAGCTGGATGTGGCCCAATGGCTAAAGCTCTGCCCAGCTTCTTTTGTACGACTGAACTCTCTTCCTTTAGGCTTCGAGTTCTTTTGGGGGGGATGTCTAATTTACTACTAGTGGCAACAAGTTCTTAAATGAGTATATTCTCGCCTTAACCGGCGCTAAGCTAATCGTTCTTAGTTCCCTTCAAATTAATCAATAAGCCTTTTTGGGAGTGATTCACAGGGCGCCGCCCCCCTTCTAAGAATTGACCCCATTGAAGGGTGGCCTCGGCCCTGGAATGGGAGGTGGCCCGAGTGGTCAAAAGCGGCAGACTGGCTGTAAATCTGTTGAAGTTTTGTTCTAACTTAGGTTTTTCGAATCCTGCCGGGGGTCTCCCACTTTTTGTTTGTAGACCTCAGGAGAAGAGAAAAGAGGCATTCGTCATCGTAGGAAGGCTAACCGAGCGAAAGCTCTTTCTTTTTTTTTTTTTTTGGCTGTTGGCCGTGAAGTGAAATTGTATCGTATGTTATTTGAGAGGTTGCGAACTACTCATCTATAGATTTCCCATCTATAATCCAATCCCAACGAGATTAGGAGCGAGTCCGCCATTTCCGGCCTGTCTTGTAGTCCCCGTGTCCCTTTAGCTTATGTAGTCTTCGGCCTTCCTAACGCTGATGCGTCCTCTCCAGAGATGCCTCCTTTGTTCGGGACGAAGCAAGCCGATACATACGATAGGCCGAAGGAAAGACCCCCCATTTTTCATAGCGCCTGTGAACGAAAGTTTGAATCGGGATTGGAAGGAGAGGTGGAAGAAATGGCTCGGGATGGATTTGGAGTCTTTGTGCGAGCCGTTGCGGTAAGAGTCGCACGTACTGTTAACGAGGGGGTTCGCGTCTATTACGTGTAAATTGTTGGTTGGCCTTAGGCCTACCCACCCTATTTGTTCCATATCTATGGGTCTACAAGGAGCCTAACCCACTGCGATCAATTAGCAGATTTTTGACCGAAGACGAAATCACTGGTGCTCGATCTGAGTTGGTATTTTTGTAATGGGGGATTCTAATTTATCCATCGCGCTGTAGGAATCCCTATTCAAGATCACTGCAGTTGCTCGTGTGGTGTGCCGGGGCTGTAGGAACGGCCGCCTATAGGTGGTATGGTAGGTGGGTGGGTACCCGGAGGCCCTGCGGACACACATCGTCCTACCGTGCGTGGCGCTTGCCGTGCTTAGAGCGCGTGAAAACTCTCCACTAACCCCTATCGTAAGGGCGTTGAGACCATAGCATGTTACACGAAAGCGCCGCTTTCTCTGTAGTGTTGTCACACAGCTGCCCGCCTAGAAGAGCAACTCGCTCTGTAGTGTTGTCACACAAGATAAGCACGCCGCCCGCCTGCTGGCCGGGCGAATCGAAGTTATCTTCCGGTCAACTGTCCACCCAGTCAAGTGCAAAAAACACAGTAGAATCACGCAACGCACGCTGCTGGTGTGCTTCCTGCTCGCGAGGAAAGAAAGAAGAGCGACAGGGTTCAGTTCAGATTTGACTGTTTGCAGCATGGGAGCAGATTCCCCAAAAAATCCCTGGGAACAATGAAAAAAAAAAGATATCTCGGTAACGAAAACTATAGGGGGCTGTATTGGCGAGATCCAACGGTGAACAGCTGCCCAAAAGAAAAACCGCCTGGAAGTCCGAGGACCTTTAGTACTGTACTCTACCCCCGAACCAGCAGCCTTCGCGCCAAGCAAGACCGCCCTTGTCCCTTTCCTTTCTCCATTCCGCCTCCTTCTTTGCTTTGTTCCAATAGAGTCTAAGGCAAAGTGGTTCGTATGCCTACTTTACCTACTTGACGAAAGGGAACGAACAACGTTTCATTTCCGGGTTTATGGATTGGATTCCGTCACCCCTCACACTATCGAGTGAGGCTTTTTGTTACCGGCAACAAACGCGTTCTCCGAAAGGGTGACCCTCTCGAGTTTCCGGCTGTTTCCGTCATTGAAGTAGCCTTTCGTCGCCCTACCAAACGAAAGAAGTCACTATCAAACTGCTCGCCCTATTGAAGTACCAAAGGTGCGCTTGCAGCCCCCGTTGACTAGAAAATTGGTTTGGCCCTTGAATTGAAGTGATGAGGTCCGTAAAGAGGGAAGTAGGCTTCCTATTGACTAAAGGTTTTTGGTTCTCTTTCCGCTTTTCCCTTTAGAATGAAAGTTGCTAGAAGCCCCTCTCCTACAAGTCAGTGCCTGAACGCCCTACTACTTACTTTGTTTGATTCAATAAGGCGAACAGCCCCCCCAACTAGTTGTATGGGGTGGGGTGCTTGTGAAAAGCTGCTTTGGATATGAGTAATTCCTAAAAAAAGGCAAAGTCCGGTATTTGACGAAGATCTTTCTATCAATAGATAGGAATGAGTGTTCGATATAGGGGATAGGATCCATCTGCTCTTTATCTCACAATTTTTTTGTGAGAAATATATATATATCGTTTATCTATCTCTTGTCTATCTATCCTTGATTCTCAAGTCCAATTTTTTGGTTCCCCGAAGCCCCGAATGGAATGGATCGTTTCTGCCAACGAAATGAACGCGGAGCCCGTTCCGAATGCTTCTACGATCCGGAAGTTCTCGCGAAGAGAATAAGATGCTGCTCCCCTTCCCTCTTTCTTTTCCCGCTTTGCTAATCTTCCCCTCTAACGCGGGCCGGGCGGCGACGGGCGCGGGAGGAAGAAACCTAAGAGAAGACGCTCGTCTCTTAGGTCCTTTTTTTTTTTTTTTTTTTTCGGTGGCAACAACAGGAAGCGCCCTCTTGTTTGGTCATCCCTGCAGCTTCCGATTTTGTATTTAAACAAAACGCATGGGCTTAGCTAGGACCCTTCAAATTTTCTGTTTTGAGCCTATTTCAAGCCAAACACACCCCCCTATTTTAACACTAAGGCTTGGACAAAGCATGCCCACCAAGTTCATATAGGGAAATGGGAATGCTTTCCCCCAACCATTTAAGGTTAAAGGCTCGACGAAGGGAGGGAGTGCGGGCGGGGGAAAAGGAAAACGCTTCGAGATCGAGAATTTTTTTCATTGAAATACTGCGAGAAGGCCGAGGAATGGCCTAACGGTGCGTCTTTATCTGAAGGGCACACACTTTTTTTGAACCGCCGTGTATGATTGGCCCGGGCCCCTCTCTTACAGTCAAGTGCTGAACGCCCCCTCTCCTTCGTTCCGGCCCTTCCCTATTGTGATAGCCCGTTTCGTCTTTTTGGCCTGCCCTTTCCTTAATAAAAAATTTCCGCTCGGCCCGGGAAAAGCGCTGGCAACGAACTGAAAGGAAGGGGGTCCATGTATCTGCTGTGCCCGCCCCCTTCTTAGTCAATGGGGCACAGCAGGTCGGCATCTACTACAAAAGAGAGAATCCACTTCAATAACCACAGTCCTCTGCTAGGCAGCCGTGTGGACTGGCCGAGAGCGGACCTTTTTTGGATATATACCAAGTCGAGATTAGATTCAAGGAAAAAGGCCGTCCTGATGGAAAAACTACTTTCACTTTCGGGATTCAGAGAGCACTTTTTGCATTGAGAATTCCCCTCGTCCTTTCGTGTGAATTCCCAAGCGCGAATATTCAAAACTTGTGGGGCCCTATCTATTCCATCTCTCGAGCCCCGAAGAAAAACCCCCTACCCGTACGGACTCTATATACTTTGGGACTCGATATATGGGTGGGCACCTGATATCTATTGAGGTTCACCCCCCCGGTTACACACAAACAGCATTCTTTCTATGCTCCTAAAATCTCTTTTCTGCTAAGTTTTCACGTGTTTCTATTATGGTTCGTGAATGGAGCTACATTGCAACAAAATCTTCTTTTTCTTCAGCAGGATTCTAATGATCTTAGGAGCACTGGCCACCATGCCCAAACGAAAGTAAAAAAAACTTCTAGCTCAATAGTTTTCATTGGAACATGTAGGTTATATTCGTACTGGGGTTTTTCTCAATGTGGAACCATAAGGAATTCAATCACTACTACTAATTGGTATCTTTATTTATTCATCAAGACGATAGAGCATTCCCATTTTTTAGTCATTTACGGGCAAACCCGTGGCAATATATAGCTGATTTGGGCGCTCTAAGCCAAAACGATCTAATTTTGGCTATTACCTTTCTCCATTACTATGTTCTCATACGCAGGAAACCCCCCGTTAGCCGCTGTCTGTAGCAAATTCTATTTGTTTCTGTCGCCGCTTTGGGTTTGTGGGGCTTACTTTCCTAGCCCCAGTGGGAGTAGTGATAGCGTTATAGGTCGTTGGGCGGCCGGAAGGTTTGCCCAACGAGTAAGTAAGTTTGGGGGACCAGAAAGGCCAGTTCTCGTTCTCCGTGCACCGTACACGTAGCTTACCGATCAGTTTTGCACACGGATGGGAAATGCTGCTCCGAAAGATAGGGTCGAGTCTGATACACATCAACCATCTTACTCAATATCCTTGTAGCTAGTTCCACAATGACTACACGAGATGAACTTGGGTTGGTTGGAAATGAAGTTGGCCTTAAATGTTGTAATAGGACTTCCAGTTACGGCGCGCGATCGTAGAGCTGATGCCTCCCCGCCGGGTTGTGGAACACGACGCGAGCCGGGCCGGGTCTCGATTCAGAAAGAATGAAGTCCCAAAAGTCTAAATAGGGGTTGAAAAATTCCCCATCTCATTGGGGGGCGGAAAACGAATCGACATCTCGATTGATACAGCCCCTTTCGATTTTAGTTGGGAAAGACATGGTGAAGTCCCATCCGAACCGTCCTAAGAAGAATAATAGCAAGCAAAAGCGCCAATGGCGGCGCGAAGCGCATGCGTACACCCGGGCCACGGAGAAAAAGAAGTGTGGAGGAGAAGCAGCCGAGCTCATTCCCTTCGCTTCCTGGGCCCAAAGCAGTGCAGTCTTTCCTGGCCAAATCAAGGATTTGGGGCTTCTTGCTACGCTACAACACTATAGAAATCCATTTTTCTTAGTAATATATATGAATAGAAAGATAGATCCATCCATCTATCCTATCCGATTTCGATTTTGTTATCTAAAAAAGAATCGATTTCATTCAACCTTTGATTCAAAGAACTGCGCTTAGCCCCCCCGCCCATGAAACGGCTCTGCTGCAATGGATGGCAGAGGGTCCGTAGTACCCGAAGCACTGGAGTGATCCAGTAGCCGGGAAGGGGCCTAGAAGTGCCTACTACTACACCACACTACACTTGGCTCTACACATTACAGCGGCTAACCTGTCCAGGCCTGTCAGAGCTAAGGGGGCTTCATCCTTACTCTGTATCCCATCTTCGCCCAGGCTTAACGGGGCCTACTTATTCAGGGGGGGAGAGTGGAGCCTAGAAAAGCACTGTTGAGAGGTAAGATCCCTTGGGCCCCTTTCATTCTTCTACAGGGTTCAAACCTTTCTTAACATAGGTCGACAACGAGCAGGCAGAGATAGAGATGGAAGAGATCAACACGGGGAAATAAGAAAGAAGTCGCCTTCCTTTTTGATCATTTTGATAGAGGGGGATGAAGAAAGTGGACAAAAGAGACTCGCATTTCTCATCGAACAAATACAGGAAAAGAATCATATTGAAAACGCTCCTAACCCAACCCCTTCCTTCGTAGAGCCCGTGTATTGTAAGTGATCCGAACCTGCCCGGAGCGAGCCTCCCATAGAGGCAAGTGAAGTTGGTGAGCCGTATGATGGGCAACTATCTCCTGCGGTTCGGAGAGGACTCAGCTGTTAGTTAGTACCCCCTTGGTTTCGGGGTGGACCTTTTCACTCTATTTTATTATATACGCTTAGCGAAAAGAATGTTTTTTGATACACCTAGGACATGGATTCTATATGAACCAATGGATCGTGACAAGTCGTTACTACTAGCAATGACTTCCTCTTTCATTACTTCATTCTTTCCATATCCCTCTCCTTTGTTCTCAGTTACTCATCAAATGGCACTCAGTTCATATCTTTAAGTTCGATCATTGACAAGGTTCAAAGAAAGGGGGCAATTTGAGAAAGAACGATGAAAACCACCAATGCTAGCAGATGGCGGCCTCGCTTTCTTTCATTAATGAAACCCGCTCGTTATATTATTATGAACTCCAAATAAAGGACAAAAAAAAATTGTAGTTAGCAGGCGGTTCAAAATAACAAAATTTCGGTGTTATGGGATGCGTCGCCAATTTCCCACGACTGAGAAGGGGATTTTCCTACACAAGATGAAAAGATGCTTAAGCTTCAAAGGATGACTTGTGTACTTCCTTTTTGAGCCCCGTCACTTCTTTTGCGACCTGCTAAGAGATATTGGTTTGACGGATGTAATCCCAAGATCTTTCTGGATGACTATCTCTGATACTTCATTAGGTGGAGTCCACTTTGAGTGTACTATTTGCGACTATAGCCGGAATGGCTCTTAATGGTGCTTGAGAAAAGAGAATGTCGAGATTGTTGTTCATATGTCTGAAATCCAATTCAAACCCTCGAGAATCGCGAATACGGGAAGCTTCTATGAGTACTGGTGAACGGGCGAAGGAGATTGGAGGAGAATACGTTCCACCTTCATCGCATTATAAATGGGACTCTCTTAGCGAACTCAAGAGCACTTTGTCAGAGACTAGCTACTTTTCAACCGATTTATAGGTTAGGTACTATAGTTAGGTAGCAGTCCTATCAGGGGCCGTTATACACATTTGCAACCTTTTCGTAGGCGATTAAACAAATGCATCACCGAGAATGGCTTTTGAAAAACCTTGCCCTCTAATAACTTTAGATACTTTCTCATCCGCCACCACACATACTAGCATAGGGTGAGTTAGTTTAAATGCAGGCGTCAAACCATTTAGCCGGGTTGGGGGTTGGTGAAGTCGGTATTCGCGAAGGAAGAATGCTCTTCATCTCCCCTCGCCGTAATTATCTCTGGAAGTCGCCCCTACAACCCCTTGACTCCTGCGGGCTACGTTCGAACGAAACGAGAGTAAGGCTTTCTCCACGAGAGAACAGACTGACTACTTGGAGAGGGGCGCCTAGTTAACGGAGTTCACGAGGAAGCGACTTTTGTTAGTGAAGCGAGGCCTCACACATCAAACCATATCTTTATCTTACTGAACCGAGTGAGGTATAGACAGATTATACCACAGCTTGTGTTGTGGCGAGACGAACGGACGAAGCCAGAGGCTCCCTTGCTTGCTTTTGCTTACCGGACAAGAAGGATTATTAGACCTATTAATTATTAATGGACTATAGCGAACCATAAGGAAGACCCTCGTGGTCTCCCTTTGACTTGCTAGGAAACTGAGATCACACTCTTTCCTACTCCAGACCAAATAGTACGGGATACGGACTATAACTCAAGCCTACTGCTCCGTACAGAGTCAGGATTCAGGGATTTCAAACACTCTAATGGACTATAACAGCTGAGTAGTACAAGTACAATAGCCCTGAGTGACTCTTGGCTGCCTTCAGTGATAGACGCAATTACTTGGACGATTCTATTCCTACGAATAGAGACCGCAGAGGAAGGCGTTGTCACGAGACCCGCCCTCCGGGATAGAAAAAGAAAAAAATCCTAAGTGGCTTCTTGTTTGGGGTATCTGAACCGTATTCTTGTTCGGATGCTTGAATCGAACTCATCTGTTTATTTACGGCAAACCTTGACCATCTTTCCCTTGTTTCCAAGGGAAAATTTGATTTGAATGCACGATCACGGAGCCACTTCCCACAGCCCAACTCATGAGGCGCAAATCTCATGAGTCTATCGTGCCAAAACTACTAATGCTAAGAATGCTTTCGCCTGATAGCTAGTCTGGGAAGGTAGGTAACGTAGTAAGGAGGCGGATCTAGGGCTTCTTCGACTTCTTTTCTAGTTGAGATACTCCCAAACCTCCACCAGCAAGGCAGCAGGGTAATCGTAACGTTCGATATGGGGGTCAGCGAGCAGAGGTTGTAGTATCGTAGCCAATGCTCTTTGATGTCACCATAACGAGATTGATATAGCTAATCAAATCTCCTGCTTTTAGGGAGTTTGGAATCTTAATGCATACTTAAGAGCGGATCTAGAAATCCCCAGGTAGTGGTAGTTGGCTTGGTGAAATCGATAATCGATTGGCTTTAAAGCGAAAGGCGGTGGGGCCCAACCTAGACATTGTAACTGAAAGTCCTGCCTACTTCTCTTCTAGGCTAAGGGTAGTCCTAGACTACCTTCTTCTTTGCTGGCTTGGGAAAGACCCGCGGGCTATGGATCCCACTAATAGAATGGGACTATAACCAACCTTCCATGGTCTAGGTTCAAGGACAATACAGATTGTGGCTTGGAGTATCTAAGGAACGGTAGTCGTTTAGTGCGACAGCACTCTGGCTTCATGGACCTAATTTTTAGGGACCGGACCGACTTGAGGTTCCCAGGGGTGCACTCACACTGAATTTCCCACAACACTATTTTCACAGGGCTGAATCCATAGAAACCTTGGCCATACTTTAAGCGGAGGATGATGGGGTAGTATGCAGGACGTTGCAAACGGTTTCAATTCATGTTGAATCAAGAGATTGGCTGAAAGGCTTTGCCAACTAGCCATAGTACCATTGTGAGTTGCTCCTTCTTCTTTAATCGGTCGCACCACTTGTTCCGCTTGGGAAGGGAACTTGGTTGGAATTCCAATTTCAAAGACAAACACAGCGAAAAAGGTCAAGACATTGAGAGGGCTTGTTCTTGATTAGATGGAAAATTAGCGGTCTTAGGTGAGTTTCATCCCCAAGGAGAGGTTCGAAAGTAGGCTATCAAGCACAGTGAGGCCAAAGTGCAGGACAGAGTATGCAATCCACAGGTAAAGTAAGCCACTAAAGTAAGTAGTAACGACTATTACAACCTCTTTCTTGCATTTGTTCCTGAAAACAAGCTATTGGTTGTTGATAAGAAAAGCAACCTAAGACGCTTTTTGCGGCAAGAGCGGTTTTGTAGCAGTCAACAGGAAGTTATTTGGCAGTTGTGCTTTGCAGCTCTTCTTTAAGACCGTCTTCAATAGCAGCGATTATTCACAACCCAAACACCAGAAGAGCGGATACTCCACCTAAGAGCCAGATATGACGACATCTTTCCACGTTCAAGCAGCTATACAGTAAACGACTCTCCGTCCACTTGTTGTTTATTAGTCTTAAACCATTCGGGCCCCATAGCTGTCGTATCGTAGTTAGATATCAAAGTTCTCCATCTTATTGATAATTACTTTCCTGGGGCGTTGGCAGACGACTGCTTAAGCTATAGGATATTAAGATATATAAAGTCAAAATCCTTTCTCTAGCTCTAGAATAGCTATTTCGCATTGCCCTTCGTGTCTTATTCCAGATCTTTATTCATCTCAAGTAATACTTTCACAAATATGACTTACAAATATATAGGCTATTTTCAATTAGTCATCGCTTGTCTGCAACTTCCGTCTTCAATTGCATGTGCCTACTCGTAAGACACATATTATACAAAGAACCAGATCCCCTCACTCGAGTTTTTGCATTGCTCGCGTGGTTCGTCTGTTCATCGGTCATGAAGGAAGGAGAAAGCGTTTATGGCTAGCGTAATGTTCTTCGGCATATCTGTATTCTAAGAATATTCGTCTTGCCCCCAGGTTGTTCGTCATGGTCGCGGTTGGTAGGTAAAGTGTGTTGAAGCTGGTCGAGAAGTTCAGATGTTATCCTGCGTGATGAGGGACACGCGGTGGAGAGGAGGAAAGTTTCGTCATGGATTAGGTTTCCTAATCCTAAGGGAACAAGGATCTAGAACTTACCATTTTCCTAATGTGTTGTCATTAGACTAAGGATAGAATTCTCCGAGGGTTAGGGAAAAGTGGAGAGGATAGGGTAAAAATCAAAAGGATATTTACAAAGCCTACAAAAAAAGAGCACGGAACTTGTGGCTTGGTGGTCGGGGGAATGGAAGAAGAACAGCCAAGAGACAGGGCTAATCGTTGGTTTTGTCTACTATATTAATTAGAATTATGATTGATATCCTCGAGGCGCTTTTACTTAAGAGACGGGATAAGAAAGAGAGAGAGCTCGTGGCTTTATATTTTTTATCAAATTGATTCATAACCTAGGAACAGGATTGGCAAATGTCACGGTGCATTAACACATTTTAATTGGATAGTGGACAGTGGAAATGGAAGATAAGCGATTTTTTTACTCTTTCATTTGTAGCTGGATTAGTTCTTGTGGGGCTAAATGAATCAGTTGAGTTTTTAACTAAGCCTCATATGTGAGTGCTATATCTTACTATTAGATCCTTGATGACTGTATCAAATAAATGAAACTTTTTTGAATCACCGCTACGGCCCCTCGAGCTATAAGCTTTCAGTAGCAGCCGTGGAAGTTATAGTAGTTCTAGCAGAGTAAAGTAAGCTAGAAGATGGACCAATCTCCCATTCATGATTCATGATTGGTGGCGGACCTCGGATGGCATCTGATTTATTAACTAGCGCGGAGAGTGAGTTCCCGCAGGTCATTTGTTCTCTTATGAGGCAAGTCTTTTAGAGCACAAGAACGGACTTAGAATCGGTACCGCCATCCATGTCAAAGAACAGATGACCAGATTAACCAACGGGCAAGCAGGTCTTCCGAGGGTAGGAGGCGGCCCTTTAGGTGATAGGGGGGCCCTCAGTTCATACAAAGGAAAGCAGAAGGAATGGACTGTCGTGTCGATCCATTCGAGTAGAGTTCTCACCTCTTTGAGCTGAGGTCAGCAAGAAGTCATCCCGGGAAAGATGAGGTCTTGGCGAATTGCCGGTTACCACTACTGTTCCAGAAGAAAACTGTCTTTTATCATAGCTCAAGGTAAGGGTCGGAAATTAGCCAGTGTTCATCTCTCGTTGTGAGCTACTTTGTTCCTCAAATAATAAGTCGGATTAGGGCGCCCCTATTAATGAACAGGGGGAACGGAACCATAAACAAGGCGGATCAAACATTTCCTCTTCCGATTCATTGGACATTCTCACCTTCTACGGTCAAGTTAGTCCGCCCCCTCCTTTACTGGTTGAGCTAGTCCTCGTTCTTATTGATAGAATACGGAGATCTCGGTATATGATTTATGTAAGGTGTGGTGAGGAAATTACATAAATTCCCCATTCCGAGTGGACACTAAGGAAAAAAGGGTCTTTCACAAGTTGGTTTGGACCCGGGCGGTACTTTTAGTGAGGCAACCAAACCCTCTTCTATACACGGGGAGTTACATTAGCGCTTCTTAATTAAGAAAGCTTTATTTCGTAGGTGAATCTTGTGTCTATTCCATAGGTAAATCAGAAAGGTTGTCCACTCCCTCTCAATCAATGTGGTTATCACCTCTATTTCCTTCTTCCGGTGGTGAGAGAGGGAGTCCGTTCTAGTCCCTTTTCAGACGTACTAGGTTGTTTATTGCCAACAAAAAAAAAAAAAAAAAACCCCCAGTTCCGGTGGACGGGGGAAAGAGAAGAAGGGGAAGAAGAGGAATATCAAAATCAGAATAGAATTGGATCCTGTGTTCTGAGAAAGAGGTATGTTGACAGGAGGGAATCTGGCAGTTAATTAATCGGGTTGGGTTTTTTAGAGAAAGAAAAACACGGGCCCAACCCGAAGTCGGTTTCAGAATACTATCCGGCCCTAGCTGAATGGTTTGATTTTTCAATGAAAGATGGGTTTGAAAACAGGTACCAAATTGTCTTGATAAGGTGGGGATGGTTCAGCCCCTTTCCCCAGGAAATTGCTCTGATTGACCGAGATCTCGTGTTCTTTCAAGATGAATGAGACCATGCTAGTCGGACGGAAGTAAGGTTAGGTAGGAGCGTCTAGTCGGAAACGCCGTTAATCAGGTTACCCGAGATAGGAATAGGGATAAGTGCAATCAGTCAAATCAGTAAATTAATAAGAGAAGAATTAGCGTCAGAAAAGCTAGCCTTGCCCTTACCGACGAGTGAGGTAGTACCCTGTTTTCTCTTTTTAGTTGAGTTGGTGTTCAATGCTGCCCCGTGGGTACCAAACAGATGGCAAGGGTCAACAATCCCTTACTTTAGTAGCAACCTCGTTCCCTTACTGTTTTTTAAAGTAAGCAAGTCAAATCTCTTACTTGTTCTTGTAAGCATATTTCTTTCCCGTACTTAGTAAGTAAGCAGTGTAAAGACCATCTCTCCGAGATAAAAGACTAGAGGGCCAATAGGAAATGTGACAATCTGGGTTCACTGATCTTGAAAACTACGGAGATAAGGTCGATAGTTGCATTATCGGAAAAGTACGGGAAGAAGGTCGCTGAGGTAGAGTCCATAGGCAAACTCTTAGGGAGTATTTGCCACGTCCCGGTCTTTGACGACCCCTAGTCGCGCAAAGCACCATTCTGCGCACTCAGAATTAAAAGAGGTGAATTTCCACAATGATTTAAAAGTGTCTATGAACATGAAAAATCTCTTTATACAGATTACAACTTTCATCGCCCTTATATTTAGCTATCCAAAGGAGCAATTCTCTCAAAAGGTGCTGGCCCATGCTAAAAAGTGGCTTCCAAGTTATTCTTATAACCGCGATTCAGTGAGAACTGTTTGACCCTTTCCTTCTACTAGTTGATTTAACCGAATCAACCGCCTTAAGAAAGTGACGACTATTCTCTAGCAGCAGCAGCAGGGGCAAGCCTTCAAACATCTACACCTTCAATGGAATTTTGGAAGAATTCCATTTCTCTTAAGGAATCAGTCCCAAGAGCGGCTAGTCTACGACTACGAGAGAAGTTACCCCCTTCTCACTTAACACCGTTACGTCCTTCTTATGTCATCGGGGATGGGAACCTTGGTAGGGAATGTTGGAGGGTTCTCGGCAGGTAGTTATGCTAGCCTGTTTCCTTGGCATGTGGCTGATTCAAGACATCCCTAGCAGCGCCCTTCTTTCTTAAGGAACCTTTATAGACCTCTTTTTCATAATACGATAATTGGGTTTTTGAGACCACTGCGATAATAAATGAGCTTTTGGACTCCGTTTTGTTAACAACAGGTACTCTTTCTACCTACTTAACAAGTAAGGCAAGGTAAACTTAACTTCAGGGTAGGATCATCTGCCCTAAGAAAACGCATAGCTCTATAGTGGTCTAAGGCAAGAAAGTATGATCCGTCACGTGTGCCAAGGAGATGGCGGATTACAATTGAATTCCTCTCCTGTTTCAATATGAATTGACTCCGCTCTTCGGTTCACTTTCTTTGTAGGTCCTTAATCAACTCCTCTTGGTCACTAGTCACTATAGGCCTGAAGTTAGCAAGCCTTGTCTCTTGATATAAATAGTCATCCTTTCTTTCTTTGTTAGGAATCACCTCTTCTGGTATGGTAGGAATTCCATCTCTTCTGTAGTACATGCCTGTAGTCAGCCAGGGAGTGCGGAGGAAGCCGCTGTGTCAAGCCAGTACGTACCATCGTCTCCTCAAAATCGGATATTGGACCATGTTATGAATAGTTCTTTCAGCTAGGAATGGAGTATAGGTACAAAAAACAGTTGAATTTTGAAAGCTCTCCAACGATAGCTGTCGAATGGATTCAAACGGATGTCTTCGGTCGTCTGTCAATGAACTTCCTCTCGCCCTTGGATTACAAACACCCACAATCTAAAACTGTCAAAAGAAATTGAACATGATTGTTGCAACTGTTCATTCCTTAATTTCACAATCATAGATGTCGGCACACGAGAATAGGTGGAGGACTTATTAAAGGCATATCTGGGGGAGAGAGAAAAAGAACTAGCATAGGGTATGAAATCCTTGTTGATCCTTCTCTCCTCTTGCTCGACGAACAAACTTCAGGCCTTGATTCGTCCTCCGCAAGGAAGGAACGAGTCGGTTTTCCCCTTTCCGTCTTTTTGGTAAGCATAAGAAAATTAGATTCAAATTGACCAAACACCAGAACAGAGTGAGAAAAAAGGGGGCCAAGATGTACATTAGCAGTGCACAACACAAAGTACAAAGGATAGCACCGCCCTCATAGATCTACCCCAATCTTTGGACATCTGGATCGGCGGAAACTACTCGGTATGCGCTGTCTACCGGGTAACCCTACTGACTTTTATATTAGAATATCAAGGAGGGCATCCACTTCATAAAGAGTAGAATAGAATTCACTCTTACCCATATCCCTGGAAACAACTGTAAATAAACTCCATTCTTAGTATACCGACTTTGGACTTGACTTGAAAGAGTAAGTTTTAGACCTCTGTTGTTGAAAAAGCAGGATCGTTGGGGAATCTTATTCTAGACCCGCCTTGCCGGCGCCTACTAAATCTTATCTTATCTTCCTTGGTATCTTTCCACGGATCAGTGGATATGAAATAGAATGAAATCAAGGACAAAGTCGCCGGTTATAATGGATCCAGACCAAGAAGGGGCAGACATGAATCGGAAAGAGTAGGTAACTTTCCTCATAGGAGAAAGGGTGCGCGCTAAAGACTTAGAGCAGCTCTTTTTCGGATATAGGTGTAATTCATTAATTCAGTACTTTAAGGTCTTCCCTCGTCAAACGAATCAAAAAAAGAAGGTTGGCTTTTGCCGTGCTCCTTTTTTTCCGTTTATAGGGCGGAGGCGAGGGAGGCAACTGAAAATTTTAGGTCGAGGGTACCTCTTTTCACCTCTTTAGATAAGATTTTCATAGCCGTAGTCGTACTCAAGTCCTTGCAGAGAATCCCACTTCTGAAGATGGAGAGAATCCGGGATGGCATATGCTCTTTTCAGGGTTGAAGGAGAAGTAGAAGTAATGCGCAGCTATTGACTTCTTTGTGGTTATGGCAGCAGGAGAGTAGCAAAGAAAAGAAGCTGCTCAATCTGCTTTACCGAGAAAGGGATAAGCAGAGCAGTGAGAAAGGGGTGATGGTGACTATTCATACGAATGAAACTAGTAAAGTAAGATGCCGGAACTCTTGCCTTTTCGTCCTTGTATTTACTCTTCCACCCATCCTCTCGTCCGGCCTGTACGCTCAACTCTGATTACCCGAAATCTCCTTTGTTTGAAGTTTATTGACATGAAATGAACCCGAAACAGACGTACCCGCCGCTTCTGGCTTTCTTCCATATGGTTCGTTTCATTATATGCGTATTACCGGACTCAGTTTATTGATTTGGTCTAGCTATATACAATCTTTGTTTTTACGATCAACATTTAATTATAGAGACAACCTACTTTCTTAATAAAGAGAAGTTGGGGACATAGTAACCTCCTACTATAAGAGCGATTCCTGGGGACCGGAGGGGAAAAAGATTGGAATTTGAAACTGAGCCCCCGGGCTAGAGAGATTCGGGAGGGTTAAGTGTCCTCTTAAGAAGGAATACCCAACTTATGGGGTCAGCTCGATCACGAGGAGAGAAGAGCGGACCATTGAAAGTCTCAATTCCTTATCCGCCAAAGGTAGAGGAGTTCGATTTCATCCAACGATGTTATGACATACGAATCTGCTATTACGGCAACTCAAACCTTCTCCGCAGCTCTTCAGTTGTTGATGCGCAAACCAACATATTTCCCATATTACGAGGACTCGGTGACCTTGACACGTACACCTGGTTGCACGTAATCTTGACTTTCGCCCTTCCACTCGTACAGTTGGACTGACTAGTGACTTTAAATTTCAACCTTGAGACCGAGGAGCCTGCCTCTCACCTTCGGTTCTTGCAAGGATATATATGTTATATTTGAAAAGAAAAAAGTAAGCTGTTTCGGCGGGGACACAGCACTCGGGGACTGACCACTTGGACACCGGGAAAGCTTGGCGAGGGCCTTCGTTTGGAACTGCCCTTTTCCTTTCCAAAGTGGAATTCTCCTGCTTTCCCCTTTGACTGTGCCAAACTCCACTTTTGTGTTACCCAGGTGGAATGATTCATTCAACCTCGGTATCGCAACCAAGACACATTCTCTATCGACATGAATCTTCAAATATCATCTGCAAACCACGACTCGATTCACGGTTTCCAGTGAACTTATCTCAGGTGACATGGGGGCAGGAGAACACTTCACAAAATGCGATTTTTTAAAGCTTGAGCGATGATCTTTGAAAATCAATCCGAACAGCACTGGGTGGGTAAGATATAGGATTCTTGTCTGAGTGCGTGGATCACAAAATGATCTATGATTTCAAGTACACTCATTAATTTCGAGAAAAACCGAATCAATTGGCTTTTTTCCAGCGATGATCCCAACTCGGATTTTGAGTCATAGAACTGGCCATCAAATGTAATTCATCCATCTAT
Organism: Solanum habrochaites; assembly: GCA_027704765.1. Lineage (NCBI taxonomy): Eukaryota > Viridiplantae > Streptophyta > Magnoliopsida > Solanales > Solanaceae > Solanum > Solanum habrochaites. Next base: position 36,378 of record JAKWJA010000566.1, read on the forward strand.
CAGCTGCGTCTTCTTAGGAATGAAAGAGGGACTCGTGTCAATAGGTAGAAGGATAGGAAGAAGGGGTTCAACAATGGAAGGCTGTTGGTGAGGTTTTTATGTCCAAAACGAGAGAGGAAGGCTCATTTTGGTCCGCAGAATGAATGTGGAAATGAAAGCAGAATCCTCCAGCGAATCGTATTAGATTCAGATACCTGACGAATGAACAGCATAAAAGAGCGGGATAGCCGGGATGACCTATTTCAAGATCAGATGATCACCTCTTTGTCCGCTTGGGAGGCACTCGGATTAGGTCAGATACGAGGGAAAGAGCCATAAAAGAGAGATCGGATGGCCTTTCCGATGCAGTTCACGATGCGGATTGCTGCCCACTAGCTAAGCTAGCGTAGTTTGTTGTTAAGAATATCTATCCTAGTAGGAAGGATGGAAAGAATATTACTATACACTATGAGGAGAAGTCAAAGAAATAGGCCGTTGGAACGATTATCAATATTAGAATGACAGGAATATCCGTATCCGTATATAAATAAGTTGGGCTCATTCCTTCCCGCCCATCTCATTATATCTGGAGGGAAGAATCGAGGGTAGCCTGATGATTAAGGGGGACAGGGACCATGTCAACAGGGTATGGTCTTTTTTATCACCCCGGATGATGCACACTGCTTTAAATAAAGCCAGGGAATAATGCGCCAGGGACAGCCTAACAGTTGAACAGTTCTTTTATAGAAAAGGGTAAGACACAAAAAGACTGTTCCTGCTTCCAGCTATCCTAATGAGTCATTGTGCTGTAATCTGTCTCTCCGATAAGAAGCTTTCTTTTGATCCGGGGTAATCTAGTCTTCTTGAGAATTACGGATTTCTAAACCTAGTAAGGAAAGCGATTCTACCCAATTGCATTCATCAGTGGATGAGAGTGAGAATAGAAGGAAGTCGGGGGAGAAGAATGGAGTATAGCATTACCTCTAGAGTACAACCTACTCTGCCCCCTCAATCCATATTACTACTTAGTCAAGCCCTTAACTACTTTAATCTTAGAAAACCTGCTCTCTGATCGACGTTTTATAGTCTTCTATTTATGGAAAGAGAAGCCTAGGAGAGGATTCTAAACAATTCATATCGAAATCGAACAACAAAAGAGAAAGATAGAATACCTTCTTAGCTAGCTAGCGTGCTATAAACCTACAGGGAACAAGAGAACCGCGCGAAGAATTCCTTTCTTATTGTGAACCCCTACTATCTTAGTGATCTCTTCTAGGGTCTAATGGTGTAGGACCACTTTTGTGACTATGTTGAAGAATTCTTTCCCCCCTTTGAGTTCCGAGTGAAAGGGTCCCAAGCCAGAGGAAAAATATCAAGTTTCTCTCGCAACATATCTAGTTTGATAATGAGCAAGATTCTCGAAGTAGCATCCCATAAGTAGAGGCTGGAAACCTTGTTGTATCCCGACGAGGGGTTTATGAATCACTAAACGACGCCTTATAGCGCATCGAATAGGCATCCCTATCCATATGTTATGCGCAGGGGCACCAAATACGAATCTGTAGAATCTATTTAACTGGGGAAATACCCAATCTGCACCGAATTGGCTAAATCTAGTATAGTGGGTTGTCCGATGCGGGAGAAAAATCTTTTTAAAGGCATATACCGACAAAGAGGACTGAGAACCATAAGGCGAGCGCCAAACGCTAGCACAAACTGTCCCACAGGACAAGCATGATAGGGGGTGGTGGGGACAACCAGGCCACCATCTTTTACCACTATGGGTCCGGACGACCCAATAGCCCGCACTGAACCCAAACTTAAGGGTAAGGGCCAAGGGGGATACCGCAGGAAGGAAGTAAGAAGTAGAGTTAAGAGGAAGTAAGATTCACCTGTAACTTAAAGGATACAGAAGTACCCGGGAATTCCTAGCAAGGACTTTGCCTGCTATTCATTCCTAAATCCCTTTCACCCTTAACTAGCTAACTCGATGGGACGTCAACAGCGGGAATGCCAAAAGCAAGACCTGGACCTGGTTCACGCAGTCAAGCAGCAAAGACCTCTTTCTCTTCGGGAGCTTTCGTAACGGCTATAAAGAATGCTACGCACCTCGTGAAAGGCTATTGGGATCGATCCCTTCAACCCTCCTTGGCGTGGAAGGTCGCAAGAGAAAAGAAAACTATTCTTCTTAGCAGCTTTTTCAACCTACCCGAGGTAAGGAAGTAAAGCAACCAATAGCCTTTTTACCTACTATGCCTTTCACCGGGTGAGCAAAAAGTAGTTACCTTTAGCCCGGTCTTCCTTATTAATTATTGATAAGGCACAGGGGAAGCATCATCCTTATAAGACTGTTGCTAAACAAAAGAAATTCTTTTTCACATTCAACCATGAGAGGGCAACTTGAGCAATCAAAGCTACGCCCTCTTCCACTGCTGACTATGAACAGTTGACAGCTAATGATTTCTACTTTACTAAGCCAGTTCGGTAAGTTAAGGTCCATGCTTGAAACGAAAAAAAAGAGGAAGGGGAGGGGGTCGCCCAAAGCTGTGGAGATAGGGTGGAAGATAAAAAAGCTATATTTAGAATAATAAAGAGAATATGATTCAAATTCTCTATTCCGAAAATGGGCTTATTCAACGATACTTGATGGAAAAAACCAGCCAAATCTACTCTCTTGGTCTCCCCCTGTAAACTTGAGAAGTCATAAGAGAAGAATAAATCGTTGCGTAGAAAAGTCGTTGCTTCCATCTCCTCCATGTGTTATGTTAAGAGGACAAAAGAGCGAAAAGCTACTTTTAGGTAGTGGCCCTAAGCGCTAAGAAGTGAACATCATGCTACTCAGATATATGCTTAACACATCGAAGTCGAACAATTGGGTTTAGAGTTCGAAAGGAGAAGGGGAAGACGCGGCGTGAGGCAGTGGTCAAATCATCAGGATCATGGGACCTGAAGATTGCAGGTGTTCGAATCCTGTCCCCGGCCTAATAAGTGGAACATTGTGCAACGGGATAGAAGGACGTCCCAACAGGTCTACAAAATGGGGCTAGTGTTAGTCTTGGTGGTTCCACCGCTTTGCAGGGTGATGAACCAGTAGCGGTGGAGCACAGATGACCATTCTGTCATATTGAATTCCACTTAGAGCTGCCTTTCCGTAAGGTCAAGTGGCTTTCATCCTTCTACATATATTCTACTGTGTGCTATTTGGAGCTTTTACAGCCCCAAAGTCAAAGGTTTCTTGGTGGCAAGATCGGCTGCATTCTCAGTTGGTAGTTTGACTTTAAGCGAACCTGAAGACCCATAGTCGTCTATTTACGGGCTTGAACTCAATAGTCAATCAATTTCATTTTTACGCTTTCTATCGCACGCTAAACTATTAGTTATATAGTGTGTGAAAGTACCTAAACTAATGGAAAAAGTGCTATGGAATGAGTGCCAAGAAGCGTCGTTCACGTAAGGAATAGAAGGTCGTAAGGATTATGTACTTGCTTTTCCTTTTTCGTCGAGATTGGGGTTGGTGTGAAGTGTACCGCTTGCTAGGCCTAGCTTTGCAAAAGCTTACATGGGTTACAAGATCGAAAAAGAATGATTGGATGGATGCCCGGCATGAGAAGGAAGGACGATTTCAGAGGCGAAAAGGCCATGGGGAGGGCTACCGTCTGGATCCATGGATCTCGATCGGGAAAAGATCCAAGATTCCGTGGCTAGTCTGCGCTTTTGGACCTTTCAAACTTAGCGAACTGAAACATTCTAGTAGCTAAGGAAGCGGAAATCAACCGAGACACCGTTAGTAGCGGCGAGAGAGAGCGGCTTGGGTTTGAGAAAACCAAACCGAAGCTTCGTTCATATCCGTTTAGGCGAGTACTCGTTCCCAGCAAATGTTCATTCTTTTTCGCAAGGTTTCATTAGATTTGTTGTGGATTGGTTGATGATGGAAAAAAACAGCAAGTCGCTTCAAAGCTACTTATTTAGAAAAGGAGGAAAGGGGCTTTTTTATAATGTTGAAGGTGAGTAGGGGGGCGGCGGAGCTTGAAGAGCGAAGGACGAAGCCGCGTATCCTAGCAAAAACGTTTTTCAGCAGCAGGCTACGGTCGAACGACACCCTAAACCTAGGTTGGGGCACGTAAAACTCCAAAATCCAAAACGTTGTTTCTTCCTTTCCTTTCAGTGAGTGACTTCGTACCTCTCCTTTTAGGCGAGCTATTCGTCCAAACCTTTTCTAATAATAAGGTAATATTGAAAGCCGCCGACCTTTAAATTAAAGGAGCGGGGCATTGATGAACTGGAATGGTGAAAAGATTGAAGACTGGGCCAAAGAAGGTGAAGCCTGTAGGATTCGTTACATGGTTCGAATCTTCCCAGTTTAAAAACGCGGCGTGCTCGAATTCTGATCGCTTTTACGCGAGAAAGGGGGGACCACCTAGTAACGCCTAAGTATCCGTCAATGACCCGATAGCGTACAAGTACGTGAGGAAGGTGAAAATGAACCCTATTTAGGGAGTGCATAGAAACCGAGATACAGATAGCGAACAATCAGTCGATAGGAGCGGATCTTAGAGCCTTACTTTATGGAAAGCGCACTCACTATAACGGGTTACCTTTTGCATGATGGCGTCAGCGAGAAATGGGAACAGCGATTAAGCAATTCGGTGTAGGGCGTTCAAGAGGGGAATCGTATAGTTACTTCCTATTTGACCGAAACCGATCGATCTAGCCTATGGAGCAGGTGAGAGAGATCTAAAAGGACTTTGAGGACCGAACCCACGTAGTGGCAAAATACGGGGAGACGTGGCTAGCGGGGAAAGGCAACCAAGATCCGGATATAGATGGTTTTCCGCGAAAATCTATTTCGTAGAGCGTATGATGTCGATGGCCCGAGAGGTAGATAGAGGCAACTCAATGGTAGGGTGGCCTCATTTCGCCTTACCAACCCAGGGAAACTCCGAATCCAGGCCTGATGTTTGTATAGGCAGACTTTTTGGGTGCTAAAATCCAAAGTCGATATGGAAACATCACAGATCGTTACGCTCAGGCCTAAAGCAATTCGACTTAGGGAAAAGGAAGTGAGGCGAGCGGATGACAACAGGACGGGGGGCTTGGAAGCAGCATATTTTGATTGAAGAAGCGTAATAGCTCATTGGTCTAGCTCCTGGCCACCGCACAGTATAAGGGCTAACGTGATTACGGAAGCGGGCGAGACTGGCAAAGATGCTTTTTCACATGT
>JAKWJA010000567.1:0-96143 GCA_027704765.1 Solanum habrochaites
GGGACCAAAATGGTGTAGAGTATCATCCACGTCCACGGATTTCTTGTCAGGCTTCAGCAGGAGTGTGACAATCGTTTCCCATCCATCCCCCCTGGATATGAGCATTTAGAGTTAAAGTACCCTTGCGGTGGATCTGCGATATATGAATAGTGGTCAATCTTAGGAATCTACTTATAGTCGTGAGGCGTCCCCTGACTCTTATATAAATGAGGGGACTACACAAGTCAGAAAAACGTTCTCTTTCACTACTCTAAAATCGTTGTGAAATTAGAAACCATGTCATAAGAAAACTTTACTCAAAAAACTCGTGTGGTCTCTGTGATTCTCCAAAACCATTCAATAGACCGTCAGTACTCCACACGTACCCAGTGCGAAAACATCAAAGTTCACCAAATCATTTATAGTGACGCGTTATTGTCAGCAAAAGTATCTAGAAAGTCATAAAGATTGTAGAGGGGCATGAGAGAAACCTGTGAGTGAGCTTATGTTGACATTCAAAAGAATTGTACTAGAAGTCATAAGATTATAGAGGGGAATGAGAGAAACCTGTGAGTGAGGGCTTTATGTTGACCATTCAAAAACGAATGTGACTCTTAGTTCATATTTGGTGAATGGTGCGTACAAGCTAAAAAGTAGATGTAATTCAAACCTCGTCTTAATCTAAACCTTGTTGCGATTGAGATGCTTATGACGATAGTGGGTTGTTGAGCTGGACCATATTTCCACTCGAAAAGATAGTATCACTTTTTAATTGTCATAAGTATCCTAGTAGTAAACAGTGCCAGAGGAGTTAAAAGAATGCATGCAGAGGTTATAGTTATCTAAGAAAGGAGATCGTGATATGCGATGAATTTATGTTGTTGCATCATGCACCCCAGTAGTATTACTGAGGAGTTTTCCTTCTGGGTAAACTAAGAAGTAATGAGTTGGTCTATAAATTTCATGATGAGAAGGTTAGGAGTAATGTATGTCAGGAGAGTTTGAGATACTTTCACAAAAGGAAGTTTATGATGATGCCAATATTGTGTTAGTAAAGACAAGTATATGTGTTGAATAAAATAGCAGCGTAGTATCAAGTGATAGATCTAAGTTAGGGTTACTATTTTTAAGGGATAGCTCATGATTATTTAAGATGGTTAGAACTAATTAGGCAATGATGATTTTAAGGGAGAATCACTGATATTTCATGACACATGCTAATTTGATCTCACTTTTGATGCGATACTTAATAAACTCTCTTCGAATTTTTGTTATCCTTATGTCAAAAAAGTTTTTATCCTTGTTCAAAAACATACTTTTAAAAGTCTGATTAAAAAAAAAATTCATTCCCCACCCCACCCAACCACCAAAAAAACAACATAAGAAGAGAAGAATTCTTAATTATTTATTAAAATCAATAACCAAAAAAAAAAAAGAGACAAGCAAAATAATTTATGGTTGCCTATTTTTTCTTCAAAAAGAAAGAACTTCACGGACCACTGCGCCACTTGATTTTTACTTTTTATGAGACACTTCGTTACTCTTTTGGATTTTGGTAGTCTTATCAAAAGGTTTATTCAGACTCTAAAAATATTGGATTATGATAACAAACATGTACTTATAAGGGAAAAATTGTTTTTATAAAAGGACTATATGAAACTGTTGTTATCAAAATTGCCATTTTAAAATCATGATCGCAATTGGAATACCTTATGAATATTGAAATTGAGATACTCTATTGATTGATTACTGAGAAGAAAACTATAGTTCAATTAATTATGAATATTTTACTGAATTTACCACCAAATTTCTTTGGAAGAGGGATACCATGTAGGGAGCAGGTATGGGTAAGCGCTCTCACGTAGAAAATGGCAACAGGAGTCAAATAGGACCAAGTTATGTAAGGTGAGGGATAGAAGTGGATTCATTGGGGAAATTTCACAGATCCATAAAATTGCAATGAAGAAGGGAAATGAAGAAATTTTGAAAAATGAATTTGTTAAAAATATGATTATGTTCCTAATTTACAATTACCTACATGATATCAAGTAAAATTAATGAGGAACCAATGCTATTGTTGATTGAATCAGCCCCACCCCATAAATATACTACACAAGTATATCCCAGGATGAGGTCATTGGGACAAGTCAGCCCTCCCCCCACCCCCCCTCAGTGCCTACTGACTTAGGATCATTTGGGACCAAGTAGGTCCAATACAAGCAACATGGACAGGAATGCAAAGGATAATTTTGCATCTATATTGAGAGGGGTATTGTTTTAAATAGGAACATGATATCATTATGAGAGGGGATCATGAAAATTATGGGAAAAGAGAATCTAGTTTTCTCATCCCCAATTGTGATGTTAAGCTTCTCACTCCCTTCCCATTGTCTATCCGTTCCCTTATTTTATGTTTAGTGTTCGATGAGTCAGTTGGTTTTTTTTTTTTTTGTTTGTTTGTGTTGTTGCATTTTACTTTGTGGCGTTGTTAATTGATTGTAATTGGATCTGTGCCGGACTCGAGGGTATACCCAGAAGTTATGATATTCTTGAATCTAACACAGTTTCCATCACCTATGGAGGGTCTACGACAAGCCCAAGATATCTTCATGCCATAACGTAAAATAGCGGAAAATTTTAAAAACTTTTCAGAGCAACATCATATGTCTTTTAGACATTTACTTCATATATATATATATATATATATATATATATATATAGATATATATAATATATATATATATATATATATATAATATATATATATAATAGGATATATATCTAATATATATATATACACAACACATAGTTAGACTCTAAGTGTCTTGTGCCATCTTAAAGTCAAACATTAATAGAGTAACAATAGGGGACACGACCCTCAAAAAAAAATATATAAGTCTAAATAATTACGTCAATTAAATGAAAATCTGACATAGGCCATCATTGAAGCGTAAGGGTCCCTTTACTTGAACTGGGAGATAGATCCAAAGCTCTTCATTAGGAGTCATCTTCTATCCATCACCAACTACACTTGTGTAAAAAGAGGATGAAGAATGGTATTAGTCACAAGAATGCCCCCTAATATGACAACTATGCAAAAACAGCATTTAAAGAGGACATTTCATTTGAAATCATTGCAACATGTCTTTTAAGTAAACTTCATAAAACATATGCACCAATAAGTCAAGATAGTTCAAACATTGTATAGACATGGATACTACTCAAATAGTACATAATGTCATTTATCATACTTTAAAACATATCATTACATACCATACATTACTTCTTGTACTTACTTCTTCCTTAGGTAACCTCAAGTGTACTTAAGTAAAAATGTCTCACTTTGAGGTCACTTAGAATAGACTTTCATTAATCATGTTTCATAAACAGAACCACATATACTACAATTCATAAGCACACAAAAGACATCAACTTCACAATAGGACCATAACCTAAGGCAACTACCTAAGTTCACACTAATGCTACATTGTAGGTAGCATCCCATAATGATACTTCACATGTGTACCTAAAGAGTCAACATAGGACAGGCATAACATATTCAAAAGTATAACATAATGAATCAAGTCATAAATATTCATTTAAAAAGTTGAATGAAATAAGGGCCAACAACTTTCTTACCAAACATATAAGGACATTTACGTTACTACAACCTTAGACATAAATAAATTTAGTTCCTATCATAGTAAAACTAACATAATAAACCCCTTTCACAATGTACTTGTGTAATGTACACATGGAGTCCCATACCCCCACATATACTAAGTAAACTCATTTAGAAGTCATAAGCGTAACTGACACGCATAGTCATAATTCATATATTAACATAACAAGTTCACTTAACATGCATTCATACAAGTCATATATAACATAAGTATTTACTTCATAAAGGTCTCCAATCCAATCCTTTCTTGAAGTCTCTAGCGCAATGCATAGGTAGGGTCCATAGTCCTCCTATACCAAGTACACTGCTCAGGGAATTTAGATTAGAGATCATATTCTTATCTTCCTTAATTTATTAAACTTTGGGAGACATATCCATAACAAAAATAGACCATGTGAGCTACATGGAATCGGGTGTTCTACTCCCACACCGAAAAAAGAGGGTTAACACTTGTCGAAGGTGCAACCATTCGTACATAACTATTCTAGTTGGGTCTACTAATCAAGAGTCCTATGTGGGCACATATTTATGGAACAAGGATATTGCTTCTAGAAACCTTGACTATCTAAGAGTGAAGGTTTCTATCTCATGAGACAACACATATATTGGGAACCCATACTACAAGTCGTGAAGAAACCCATGTGGGAGGCCAGACTTACTAACGTGAAGCTCTCACTCTCATTTTTCATTTTCACTTGGTGCTAAGCAGTAACCCCCTTTTAAATATCATTAAAGCCTTTAGATACCGTATTTCATAAAGATAGGTCTTAGGGACTTTACTCCCTCATTCTTATATTGATCTAAGGTGTATCTGGGTGAGAATGCTACATTCATCATAGAACCTACCATATCTGAGAATTTTCTTTTACATTAATCATATCATATATTCATACATGCATATGTAGTTGTACACATATATGTGGATATCTACTTCACATTAAACACCTTTAAGGCACATATGTTCATAACTCATAAAAAATCATATACTTTAACATGCATAGAATAGGTAATGGATGCATAGGGGAAAATATACTTTCCTTAGTCATCATTGAATCTATCCTACTCATAGATATGCTAAAGTTGTGTGTGTTTTTCATTGGTGAAAATTGATTCACATAAGACTGTGCCAAGTATTGAGGAAGCCACCCTCTAAAGAATCACAACACATGTCAACGTTCCTCAAAGTCTGAAGTCATACCCCCAAACAATATATAGTGTTAAGGACATATTAAACTACAAAAAATTCCACATTTACATATAAGAGAACAAGAAACATACTTAATCATGAGAATAGAAGACTCCTAGCATCCTTTGGTCACCATTCATATAGGGTTCATATGGGTCGGGGTCATGCTATAGAGTATTCATCAAACATTAGCAATCTTAGACCATACCTAACAAGAACATGTATCACATCTATACATTAATCATCCACACACCTAAATCATTGCAACTAGTGTGGGAAGGGTTTTAATCATAACGGCAGATACATCAATTCACTTAAAAACATTGATATTAGAATCAAGGCTAAATCCTTAACTTCCTAAAGTATTGAAAAATCATATTTAAGCATCCTGTCTAGCATCTAATGCATTCCAAGGCCATGATCATAATTACATAAACATGTACAAGAATATAAACACCGCCACCATAAGGGACCATACAAATCAACACAATTCAACGTACAATGATAGGATAAATAGAGAAATGGTCAAACTTCACCAAATCTCCAAGTATGATCTTGTTTGATCATTCCCCCCATACTTCATTATTCAATTGCTCTAGTCCATAATACACAAAATCAATTCAATACAATCTAATCACAAATTCTTATTAAGCATGGAATCAAGGATTACAAGAGCCACATTTATAGGCAATTGAGAAAAATTAAGAGGATCATGAGTCTTCATAAATTGGATAAAAATTTATCATAACTTAAGTAAATAACATATATTCATTATTAGGAAGGCTTTTGAAATAAATTTGAGAAAGAACCATGACTGAGATTTGAAAACAGGTTTTTTGACTCTTCTCTTTCCTTAGAATCATCTCTGAAAACCTTTGAAAGGACTCCATACATAAATGGTTATATAGGTATGAAGGATCACCATACCTTATTGATGGAAGACCCATGAAGGATTGGAAAAGAAAGATCCAAGAATCCAACTCCATAGCTTGTTCTTGAGCTTGGCTTCAATGGAGATTTTAGGAGAACTTAGAAAAGATAAGAATTTTGGGGATTTTTATTTCTAAATGGGTGTTGGGGTTTTGGCTTGGAAAAGGGGTTAAATATGTCTAAAAATCAATTTATAAACGTCCCCCTAAGTTACCCAAAAACCCCATATTTATTAGGATTTTTAGACATGTCGAACTCAACTTTCAGTTTTGGAATCTTCGTCGAGGAACAAGTCCGCATCGCGGATAAGTTCCAGAAAGTATTGTAAAATTCATTTTGGGACAGTGAAGTGTGCTACAAGGGTGCCGGCGCGGCCTGTGTATTCACAAGGCACAAATTCTGCTGCATGGAGGCAGCAGACTTGGCAAAATTTGGGGTTCCTAGTGGACCATACGTGGAACCATAGGCGATTCATTGGGAGGTCGGGCCTTGACGATTTGACCCTTAACATGCTTATTAGGATACTAGGTTCAACTACGCTGCCTTTCAATTCCAAAAAACTCATAAAATAAGGCAAACATACAAGGACTCGCTAGCACGTCTAAAGAACAACTTTTGGACGTCTTAACGTTCTTAGATGTTTGACCTCCAAATTACTTGAAATCAATTATAAAAACTATAAAATAATTAATTAACCTATTATTAACCTTTTTAGGGACATGTGAGGCTCTAGCTACCTTAGCTCATTTTGAGGGTGTAACATGAACTCTAGTCATGTTAATATAGTTGAGAAGTTGGTTAATGTTACATTGGACTTGAGTTCGTTAAAACCATGCATAACATCTTGAACTATACCCAAAGAAGGATACTATTGATAAACTAGTGGCAAATAGCAATGAGGAGGTAAGAAAATATTAGAATAGAGGTACTGACAAAAGGAAAGAGAATAAGACTCAACAAAACAAGACTGAGTTACGGGACAAAAGAAAGAATGCAAAAGAATTTTAGAATGAACGAAAAATTATGAATCGTTACATCAATGTTTTGGAGAGGTTGGAATTATGAGAACAAATTGAAGAAATTTCTCAAGAGAATCTATTACCTTGGGCAGTTGGCGAAGACTTCAATGTAATTCTCAGTGAAAAAGAAAAGTTTGCAGTGTTGAAACCCAATTTTAATCCTTCACAATATAGATTAATCATCGAGCTTCTTCAATCTTCAATAATCTAAAATAACTAGTTTAACTAGTTTTTGAATATTTCAAATATAAAATAAAAAGTTTGCAAGTTATTTAAATAGTTTTGTCCCTTTTTATAACTTTTACATAATTATGTCTATATTTGTACATTTTATGAATATTTGAAAATCATCTCAAAATATTTTATTTTTCAAGTTGAATATTTTATTTGAATAATATTGTTTTGAAGCATATAAGAGGGAGAAGGTATAAAACGAAAACAGGGGAAAGCGGGGACAGAATAAAGAATAGACATACAAAATATTTGTAGAAAATAGTTTAAGAGGATACAGAGGTCTAGGGTTTAACTTGAGCTAATTTGTAGCCTTGGAAATCTCTTATGTTGCTTGTTGTTCCTATCGCTGCTCGAAAAAAGGTAACATCCCTTCCCATTTATTAAATTCATCTTCATTCTGATTTTTTTTTTTTTGTTTAATTGTAAGATTTTGATAATGTGGTTATTTACTTTCTGATGATTTCCTTAATGCGTGGATACGATTTGCTTTTTAGCATTGAATATAGTAAGTCCCCCGTTACTCCTTTTGATGATAAAATATGTTGTTGCTTGTTTGAGTATTGATCAGTTTAAGCTATGTTTTGATCAAATCTTCCCCAAGTTTTGTCATAGTTTTAGAATATATATTGTTGAGTAGCATGCTCCAATCTTTCCTGTTGTGTTTAATCATATTATTGCTTAATTTTTGTAAATCTCAAGCAATATTTGTTAGTCTCCTTAAGATCAAGTTTGTATGATAAAATAGATCGTGGATGTATATATTAAAGACCACCTCTCGAAAAATCGTTTCATTGTTTGTTATACAAGCGCCAAATCTTTAAATATTGACATGTTGATTTTCTACTTTGGATTGCCGTTTTTTATCTCATGAGATTTTTGTTATTTTGTTTGCTTCCTTATTAGCTTATGATTGATAATTTGTGTATGGTTAAGGTCTACTAATATATGAGTTAATACAACGTGTATGCCTCATTAATGAACAATTTTTTTTAAAAAAACGCCATTAGAGTCTAGTTGGACTCAGAATCTCCTTATTTGTCACCGCCCGAGCTACCCCCGAGATGCGGACAAGCCTCTAAACTAGACTAGAAATACGGGGACAAGCCCCAGCTAAATCTAGCAAAAAGTTAAACTAAATGACTAAAGACTGAAATTAAACTCATGACTATTGTCCTCGGAGAATGAGGACTCACCACTGAATCTGCTGAACTAGAGATCGGGATATCAATTTATGCGTGATCTGGATGCTGAGAACCTGAACTTACATCACGAGAATATGTAGCGCACGTATGCGTCAGTACATGAAAGGTACTGGGCATGTAAGATAGGTAAGCTTGAAATAAATATACTGAAAAACAAAGCACAAAAACAAGTATCATTAATCTGAACGTGATGTGATGATCTTCTGGCCTAACTAGATGCAATGACCAATTTATAACCTGCTGAAACTGAATACTGAATATACTGAGAAATGGTCAATGCAGAGAGTACTGATTGGTTGAATTGTGGGAGCTCCTAATAACCGATATAAAAACCCCATGATTAATGTGGATTCCGCGGTATACGCCCACGAGAGGACCCAATATACCCGCCAAAAGAAAGTATAAAGGCATGCTGGCATGATCACAAATTGATTGCCCACATAGGGGAACTTACAAGCTTCTTGGCCAAATAGTTCTTGGGGACTATGTGGGTAAGCTAAATCCAAGTCCCAAATTCTTGGGATCTGCTATTCCCAATTATTCTGTTAAGTAACTGATTATATTTGAATTTCTGTAAAATACTGGATAGCTCGAAACTGAACATGCAAACTGAAAATCCAACTATAATCTTGTCAGGTATGGCATTATAACTGAGGCATGTATATCTGAAGGTCTTCAAATATATGCCTAGCATGGTGTAATTCAAAAACTATGAAATACAAAGCTAGGGTTCTGAACTTCATGCAATAATCTAAGAATAAAAATGATAATCTAATTTTGGAAACATATATTTACTAAATCATGAAGTTATATCAAAGTTTTAGATACACAGGTTTAATAATATAGAGAACGCGAAAATTACTGAAATAAGGGACCCAATGGGCGAACGAAACCACCTAGTGAAATCCCACATACCTGGTGTGAAATCCACGGGAAAAAATACTTAAGTTTCGAGGTTTGAACTGCTGAAGCTGTGTGGCGTTCTTGAACAAGTATCTGAGCTTTTTCCTCTCATTGCTTCTTAATTTTCTAAGTTTTGATTTAATGATTTGGACTTGAATATGTTTTTTTAATTATGTTTTGCTTTAATGACTAAAATATGCATGATTTAGGGTCAACGATGTAACTTAGGGTGAAACGGAGTGGAGAGTGGGAAAGGTCAAAAGACCTTGGGAGGTTGTTGTCAACCCTCACGACGTCCAGGAGTGACGGTCCGTCGTGCGCCCGACTCCCCACGTTGGGTCCGTCGTGAGGGCCTGTCGTTCGACAAGCCTGTACTTAAAAGGGATGAACTTTTTCTCGTTAGGTCTGATTTAGAAGGTCGCTTGGAATGGACAGATACTTCAATTATATATCTGTGGGTAAGTAACGGGAGACCTAAATCATTTTGTGTGATTAATAGGTATGAGCATTTTAAGTTTACCCAACTGCATTTCCCCTAACTGGATGCAAAATTTTCCACCTCGTCCAAGACCTAGAACCGTAGTCACTAAGAAACATGCTGGTCATCCATCAGATTTTTCAGACAGTGGTTGAAGGGACAAGGAGTCTTTATCGACGATCACGGACTACGGGACCGTGTTTGACTACGGACCGTAAGTTGTCTTGTCATCCAAGACTTAACCATTTTTCTAGGCTCTGAAAATTTTTGGGAGTTTTGATCCCATCGGCGGTTGTGAGGAACGGACCATGGTTTAGGCTAGATCAGGCGATGCCCACCGTGTAGCACCTGCAGATTTTTCTGAAATGAGAAAAAACTAATGTTTGGTAGGTTTGACTACGGGGGTGTTAATTATCTCCCCCTTGGGAAATTCCTACTCAAATGAGACTAAACTAGATGAAATAGGGGGGAGAGATGCAAACCCCATACTAAAAACGGAGAACTGAGTTCTGATTGAATTGTGTTATGAGTACAGGCAATTAGCTAAAAATGAATGTACAAAACTAGGAAAATGATTTTTTAAAACTGAATTTACGCATGAATGACTGTAAAAAACTTGAAGAGAAAAGGAAATATTACCTCAAGCTTGAATGAAATCGAAGGAAAAAGGTAAGGATACTTGAGATTTCATGGCTGCTTCTGGCTTCCCAAGTAGCTCCCTCTATGACTGACTCCACCAAAACCTGACTGAAGTGACTTCTTTGTTTCAAAACCTCTACCTGACGATTCAAGAATCTAACTTGTACATCCTCATAAGAAAAGAGTATGTTTCACCGCCACACTCTCTATGGCAATATAGAGACTTGGTCACCCACACACTTTCTTCAAGAGTAAGTGTGGAAGACCGGGAAGCACATGATGACTAATTTTGCGACAACTCTAACTCATTTGCCACCTGACAACCTTTTTCAAGAATTCTTGAACGGCCTACATATCTAGGATGAGTTTCCTTTCTTCCAAAATATATCAACCTTTTCATTAGGTTGAGACTTTCAGAAAAACTCAATTCATCAAACTTGGAACTGAGTTCCCTTCTCCTAAATGCATAAGATTTATAACGATTTGGGCTGTTCTTAAGTGGATCTCTATTGAGTTGCACTCTACATAGCATAAGAACTTGACCTGGCCCTATTCAAAGCTGTTTCACCTACTTCAAAACCAACCAACAGGAGTCTACATATACGCCATATAAAGCCTCACAAGGGGCCATGTGAATGTTGGAATGATAGCTATTATTGTAGGTAAACTCAATACGAGGAGGTGATATCCCAATACCTTTGAAACGATCCACACCAATTCTCTTATTATATCCTCTACAGGTATGAATGGTACTTTGTATTCCCATCCGTGTGTGATTAAATGTTGTTATGTAATAAGGTTAACTTGAGTACAAGACCTTTTTGAAATGATTTCCAGAAGAAATGATCGGTAAACTTGAGGACCTCTCTAGTGAGAAGATAGACCAAACGGAACCCCATGCAACCTCACCAATTTTAGAAGGGAAAGCTTGCATAGTCCTTGCCGAATATGTATTCGTGACCGCCAGGAAAAGCGAGGATATTAGTCATCCTATCAACTATTCACCAAATTGAAGTTCATGCTGTTCTCGCGAGTACGAGGTAACCGCTGTGATTAAATCATATCGAATCACATCCAACTTCAAGTACGAATATCGATCTCTTGAATTCATACCTTCTTGGTTATGATGTTCTACCTGGACTTGCTGGCATTGGGCACTTACTCACAAAGTATTCGATATCCCTCTTCATGCCCATTTCCACCAATAGACTTCCCGCCAGATTCCGGTACATCTTAGTGGCACATGGATGAATACAATACCTGGAGTTGTGAGCGTCGCAAGAATATGCTGCCTCACGATCTCCCTCATCGGAAACACACAATCTACTTGGTAGCGAAGCACCACCATCTCCCCCTTGGGAGAAAACCTCCACTCTCGATTGGTGATGCAACCTTTAGTTCAAGCAACCTGATCACTCTCTTGCTTTCTACTTAACCTCTACTACCAAGACGATTCTGCCCCATTCTGACATTACAATGCCAGGTCAATCTGCTCATTAAGGCGTTACTCCCAAGTGAGTAAGGTCTGTGAATATCCTTCAGTAGTCCTTTCTTTTTTCCTTGACATGGGCTACACTAACCCATTAATAATCATAAGAGCATCGGCCACTACATTGCCTTCCAGGATTGATAATTCCCAACACTCATATCATAATCCTTAATGAATCAAGAATCTCCTCTGGCCAAAGATCAACTCTTTCTGGCGTGTGAACACCTACTGAAGGCTCTTATAATCGGTGAACACATCTACATGAACACCATACAAGTAGTGTCTCCATATCATGAGTGCAAACCACACTGCTACAAGATCGAGGGTCATGAGTCATATAGTTTTTCTCATGCACCTTAATCGTTCTAGAGGCATAAGATATAAACCTATCTCTTGCACAACACACACCAAGGCCAACTCGGGAGCATCGCCAATAGGATCACAAACCATCTGAACCCTATGGTAGAGTCAATTACAGGAGCTATAGTCAATCTCGTTTCAATTCTGTGAAGTTTTTCTCACAATATTTACCATTGGAAACGTTACCACCTTCTGAGTCAACCGAGTAATGGCGGGGTATGAATGAAAATCCTTCCGACGAAAACATCTCTATAACATGCTAGACCTAAGAAACTTCTGATAGCTGTTGTAGAGGTAGGTCTGGGCATTGTTTAACTGCTTAATTTTGTGAATCTACGGGATCCCTTCGCTAGATATAAGTGACCAGGAAAAGGGAAAAGACAATATATTGCAACCAAAATCACATTTACTAAATATCAGAGAATAACTAGAGATTCCTTGAGAGTTGCGAAAAATCTCCAAATGACTTGCATGTTGTCCTCAATCCTAGAGTAAATGAGGATATCATAAATGGATACGATAACGAACACAAGTCTAAAAACTGTGTGAACACTATGTTCATTCATATCCATGAAAGTTGAAGGAGAATGGTCAGTCCAAACGAAATAAATACAAATTTTATAACGACCATGACCGAGTTCTTGAAAGGCTATTGTCAGGAATGTCACTATCTATGACTATGAGCGGATGATAAACCTAATCTGAGGTCTATCTTTGAATAAATGACTTAGCACCTGAAGGTTGGTCAAACAATTCATGATCCTGGGGATGAGATACCTATTCTTAATTGTGACGTGTTCAACAGTCTATAGGTCAATGCACCATTCCGAGAGAACATCTTTCTTCTTTACGAACAATACTGGTGCAACTCATGGTGACAATACTAGACTAATGACACACTTATCTAGAAGGTTCTTCAACTTCTCTTCATTTACTTAAGCGTTGCTGGAGCCATTCTTTAAGTAGGAAAGAAACTAGGAGGGTTATTGGAAGGAGATCAATCCAAAGGTCGATTCCTTTGCGGGAGGAAACCCCGGGAAGATCTTTTGGAAAGACTTCTCGAAATTCACAGACTACTGGAACGGACTCAGAGATGGGGTTTCAAGTCTAGATCCTTAGCCCGAATTAGAAGATAGTAGAGATACCCTTAGATATCATCTTCGGCCTAAGGTAAGATATAAATCGACCCATAGGCGCTAGGCTATACCTTCCATTATAAGATTGGTTTGTTGGGATACTTTAAACGAACAATCCTTAGTTCTAAAGAATCGAATTGCAGGCATTAACATGAGTGTAACAATCCATGCTAGAATGGACATCGAAGTCTACCATTTCAACTCTATAGATATGCGCTTAAGTTAGTGACATTTCTGAGAGATATGACAGGGGAAATTTCTGGTATCCCGTCAAGGATAACTGGGTCACAGAATAGAGTAGAGATTATTAGAAGGATTCTGACAGAGTTTCTGCCTTACATTGATTGGACTGCTTATAAGGAGTTACAAAACAAAAAGAGCCCCTGGATATAACCAAATGAATAACATCAAGGTAAAGACTCGTAACGTACAGTGCTACACAGAAGAACTTCAGGATTACGGAAGGACTAAAAATCATAAAGTCTGTTCTGGCGCTGACCGCCACCTGTACCAAATGAGGTACCCTACTGAGTTGGGCGACTTGCTGGTGCTGCTGAATTTGTAGACTGAGATCTACCATTACCACCTCCTTGAATCTATCTAGAAGGAAAATCCCTCAACCTGTGACCAGACTTACCACATCCAAAAGATACGTTTTTTCCTGCAAGACATACGCCTGGATGGTTCTTACCACACATAGGGCTAGTGGGGAAAGTGGGGTAAGTGTTGGTGCCTATAACACTTCCTTGAGACTTATAGCCTGGTGCTCTACCCTTCTGGTCATACCTGTTCTTGGAGGATGGAACACTAGTTGATGAAGGGGCTAGAGCTGAAAACTTCTGCTGACCATAGGAGCGATTTCCACCACCCGATTTCTGCTGAGAATAGTCATAGTTCCCAGTCCTAACCATCTTATTTTCCTTAGCCTGTTCCCTAAGATTATCACCATCAACCTGGTGAGCATGAATCATAAGCCTAGAGATGTTCACATCTCCCAGCAACATAGCATTTATGCACTTTGTCGTCATCAAATCTGATACTCCATACAAGAACTTATTCGTCTGAGCCTTGGAGTCAGCAACCATGTGAGGAGCATACCTAGAGAGTTGGTTAAACTTTAGACCATGCTCTTGGATTGTCATGTTTTCCTGCCTCAAGTTCGTGAATTCTAGGGCCTTTGCTTCTCTCAACTCTATTGGGAAAAACCTGTCGAGAAAAGTCTCACTGAAGCACTCCCAAGTAATAGGAGCTGCAGTTGCACCCCTATTTTTTCTCCTTTCACTGATTGTTACCAGATTATGGCACGTCTTCATTCCAGATGGTATGAACGCAACGTCAAACACGATATGTCCTAGTACTTGCATCACCTCAAAGATCTTCCACTTGGATTCATTCATCCAAGAAATTATGAGGACTTCATTAGTCTGTGATTGGTGGGCCTAAGAACTTAGGAGGATCTTATAAACAAGTCAGAACCCTTGTTGCTGCTGATCCACTATTTCATCATAGGAACTTAACCCATTGTTCTGTTAGGTCATTACTATGAGACACATTTTTATGGCATTCCTAAAACTCCAAGCATTGGAGACTCTTGATTGGGATTGATAGTTAGCGTTTGCATTCCTCTCCTGGCAATTCAACATCCTGCGTTAGATCTCGAGGAGGCATTGATCTGAAATGGTCTACTTTAAGTTAAGAATGAATAAGATCATACTTACGACGATTGAATAACAAGAAAGTGAAGCTTTCCTAAAACACTTTATAGCCTCCCTAACATAGATTGGTGCACTTCAACACCCATGAACAATGACTACTTTTGAGGCTTTTTCATACATCATTAGGACTCTTGAACCTATTGGTCTCTGATTCAAGTTTTTCCACTCGTGCCCCGACTAGACCCCCGTGAGAACGCTAACAACACCTTCCGAACCTTATACCCCCATTTTCCCCCTCCCCTCCCCTACTCTTACCAAAAGTACTGGCAATGATCATGAGGCAGTGACTAAAGATAATCAACTATTGCACCAAGCTAAATCAACATACTTAAAATGAAAAGATAGGGACTACCGCATATCCTAAACTCAGATATTTTGAAAACAATGAGTTTAATACAAAAGAATATAAACTCAATACTAAGCTGAATCTTAAGTGTCTGAAATATATGACCTAGCATTGGTAATTCAAGACATAAAGCAAAATAAACAAAGCGTACGGGTTCTTAAATTCTGCGATAATCTAGTAATAAAATGATAATCTAATTTGAACATATATTTTAATAAATTCATGAAGTTATATATCAAATGTTGTTAGAAACCCTAGGTTATCATGATTAAGAGAATCAAGAACTGACTGAAACTAAGGACCCAATAGGTTTAAGCAACCGGCACTTAGTGATCCGCACATACCTGGTGAGTAAATCACGAAAAATACACTAGTTTTTGGCTTGAAATTGCTGTAGCTTGTGGGCGTTCATGACTACTGTTCTTGGAGCTTTTTTCTTTTCTTCTCCTCTCTTGCTTCTTCTAAGTTTCTAAAGTTTTTTATTTAAATGAATTTGACTTGGGTAATGTTTTAAACTCGCCCTCTAGTCGGATCTTTATTCAGTTTAAGCAGAATAGAAGCCACAAAATACAAATTTAAAAAGGTATATACCGGGTCTTTGTTGGAGCAAAAAAAAATTGAGAAAATCCAAGGTAGTACGTGTTGTATATATATTGAAATACATACGTAATCATTGATAAACGATAACTACAATACATCGTATCCGTGGCAGAAAATGGTTTAGGCTCAAAGCAGTGGGTAGCGAGTCTTAAAATTTTTAATTACTTAGATTATGACAAGTTGAGAAACTGGGTCTCCCAGCCCAATAACTTGAAATTTTGGGCCGGGAGAGGCCAACATTTTTAAGGATTGAACAGGGTATAATAGAAACTGATACATGGTGGTACGCATAATTTAGAAAAATGCAAGTTTCTGATTGACAATTGACAAAGCAACGAGCTCTATACCACGAGCCTACCTCTGATCGGGACCAGAATAACCCTGCTCTGACGCCTTCTTATCCTCAAGCGAACCCTTTGCCTGGCTAATATTAAATCATGCGGAAAACAAAACCTCAAATTTCACGAGTAAAAACATATACAAAGGAAAAAATATGTAATATCATCACATTGGCCAAAATTGTATTTGAGTCTTATTAACTGAAACAACACAAACTAAGTACTGTGTCTATGAACGCTCTAACACTGTGTAGAGAGTGATGTTGGACGGACCCCCAACATCCTAAAAGCTAAAGATCGATGTTAGAAATAAAAAAAATGTCTCCCGAATGCCAAGGAGGCTCACTTACACACTCCCCCCAACTCCTGAGCTCAATCTATATCAAGGGGGTGAAGTGTTGCGGGTGATCCTGGTACATTGCGTCTTCATTATAACCGATGCAGGCATTGGCAGTAGTAATTGAATGTATGATATATGCGAGTTGAGATCTTAACACAGACTAAGTTTGAGGGGAAATTAATGAACTTACATGGGCTAATTGCTCACGCCAAGAGTATCACTCCCCAAATGATATACATATAAAGTCCCTTAACTCCGCATACAACATCTATTATATATATATATATATATATATATATATATATATATATAGATATTACAAATATATACATGAAAAACAACTTACTTCTTAAGGGAATGCATAAGAAACTCAAATTTACTTATATAATAAAGTAATATTGTCTCTGTCATTTCTCCTAACCGAAAACCGATCACTATAAGCCTAATAATGATACAAAAACGTCTTTACCCTCATTTGCAAGAGGACCATCTACAAGGTCTAACACCTTTTCCATCGTAATTAACTCAACTACTCAACTGAGTGGATGAATCCACTAGGTTTTCCTTACGGTGATGATGTAAAATTATTACACGTCAATTCCCACTTGACTACCTGGTTTACATGGGACTTGAAAGTATAAAATGAACTTCCCTCTCCACATCGGTGCTGGAAATACTACTCCCAAAATGTATTAGCTCATACTATTTAATAACCTTTCCTTCCTTTGGGGTTAGAAATTTTACTAACCCATTAGCTGTTAAAAACTCCTTTTTTGAAATCAATGTTCCCCTTTTAGTTCAAAACTCTTTGGGAACTTCTAGTTCCCCTCTTTACTCAAATGTGAAACATTTCTAAATCTCTAGGGAATACTTATTTCCCTTATATATTTTTGAGAAATGAACTCAACTCTTGCTCTTTACTTACTTGAAACTGTAACTCTTAGGGCTGTTAGTGACCCTCTTTTATGGTAGTTAGTGGCACGTGTTCTTATTTTAGTTTTAATGTTTATGTTTCTTCTTTGCATAAATTCATACTTTTTGCAGATAAATATACACAAGGAATTTCATAAGTTCACTCTATTTTAATTTTTTCAAATAAGTTTCTTGAGTATTTTTGTTCTAACACTGTTAACCTACTTATGATATATGAGTATTCAGAATCTTTTTATTGGGCAAGTTTTCTCAATTGCCTCTTTCCTATCTTAGTTGTGTCATCTGATCTTAACGTTCTCTAATACTTCATTTTTTAGATTATATTGAGGATTGTCAATAGTTTCCTAGGATTCTCTTTGTTATTTAGGAGAATGACGCATATGTTGTGTTTACTCTCTAGTTCCTTACTTTGTAGTAACTATTAATAGTCGCATGTTCTCCTTATTTTTAATGGAATATTACTCATTTGTTTGCTTCCTTGCTTTTCCCCGCTTTTCGCTCGCCTTTTTTTGGATGGACATATATTTTAGCATTCCGGCTTCAAAAACATTATTTGAGGCCGTGGGTCTAGAGAAATTATCTCTAATACAACTCATAATAATTACAATACTCAAAATTACACTTTTTACTGGATGGAAAAAGAAGTTTTCACAAAAACTAAATCAATAAGAATCAATAACGCCTGTATCATTACACAGCATCATACACTTTTATTAAACCAAGTCGGTTGATGAAAAAGGTTAGACAGAGTGACATGAACTATATCCAATTCAATAGGGGAGAGGCAAATAGAAGAGAAATGTATTTGCAAAATCAAGAAAGAATACCTAGTAGAGAGTAGATAGTGACAAGGAGAGACAAAAATTACCTGGTTAAGGAGAAGAGACGAATTGCACCATGGCCGATGAGGAAGAGTGGTTTTGCCATAATTTTATGGGTGAATTTGGGGATGAGAAGAAATGTTGGCCCTCTCTGTGTGGGTGATTTTGTTGTAAGAGTGATTTTACCGAAAAACAAACCATAAGAAAGAATAATATTAGTAAATAATGAATAATTAACTTTTAATCGCTATATTATATTTTTTTCCCTGGCAATCCCCAAATGACGGTAATACTTCGAATGTAGGGAGCATTAGCAGTAATTTATGTCAAATATCCCCAAATGTTGTATTTTTGTAGTTGTGTGCAAACCTTGGTAAATTTATAAAATTGACAAGTACCTTCCATTTTTGGAGTAGTTTTTAGTTTGAAAGTGTTTCATCATTTTTTCCTAGCGGGTTGTGCCATTTTATTGAATTCAGATCTCTGTTGTCCTTGTTTGATAGATTAAAGAAAGGAGACGCTGCAAGTTGACTGTGTGTAATTTATTAGGTTTGATGAGAACCGAAAGACAGGCAAACAACAGATCAGTACACAATCTCTCCATACATAGTGTTCGAACTCTATTTTGACATATATTTTTTTTGTAATGACTTTCTGTTGTCATTCAAGTTCATGGTCGGCTACATAGTTGTTATTTAAAGATCTGACTGATGAGTTTTTTGGGGTGGAACCGCTCATACTAAAGTGATATAAACACTGGTGCTTTAATAATCATATGTGGCTTGCTCATAATGCGAGGTAAAAAATAAACTTTTCAGATCCTTGATAAATCATAGGGGGCAGGAACTTATTTCAGTTTCTCTATCACAAATACTTTTCTTTTCTGAGTTCCTTTAATTGTGAATCAAATGGGTCATATATTTTCATGTAGTTTGTATTTTCATTTTTATTATTTAATTTTAGAATATGATTCTCCTTTGGTTACAAAGAGTTTGCGGATAACTTCCCAAAACAAAGAGGTTCAGGGCACATGAATATGATAGTTTATGATCTCTTACAAAAAAAATGAATTAGTAATTTTATAATTAGGCATTTCTCTCCTATATGAACTTATAAAAAGTTAGAGTTTACCTTAATGCTTCCCTCCATGCACAACACATGAAAAACGGAATCCTCAACGTTTGTACTTATTTGGGAGTTTCTATATAAGCATCCCCTCTCGAAACAAACAATCCCCCCTTCTCAAAAACAATTCATCCAGTAAGTTAATGTGTTTATTCAAAGTTTTTCACTATGTATCATCATCCGCATGTTTCCTTCCTGATTTAATTAAACGAACTCTTATAATTTTGGGTAGGACTTTTACAGAAGTTCTGTAAAGTTTTCGATATATATTTCTATTTTGCATTAGATGAATCCCTCCCATCTCCAAATACTATTTGTCCTTGTAAAGGTAGATGGAGACAATGACAACATGAAAAACAATAGCCCTAGCCCCCATATCGCCAAGAGCTACTGAGGCGTGTGTGTTTTCAGGTACAACGTTGCTATTGATGATTGAATCTCATTGATTATCAAATGGTGGGGAAACTCAAAGAAGCACAAGATTTAACATATTTTATGCGGGATAACCGTTTTATTAGTGGGAACTATCGAAGTAGGAGGAACCCAAGAGGCCATAACAACGGAATCTTCATATAATAAGATGTCCTACAATGCGGATGATTGTTCACCATCTTATTAATGGTAAAGTCTATTGGATGAGGAAAAATTCACCATCACTACTTCACTGGAAAGGTTTGTTTTGACATGCTTAGGATACAACACAATTCAATGAGGAAACTAACTTTCATAGTTTTGGTTGAACAGCAAATTTGATTTTTGGGAAAACTTCTTACAAATACATAAAACTTAAGATAGGATAATTTTCGGGTAAAATTTTCTAACATTTTAAAATTCATTACAAAATCTTCTTCTATTTTATCTTTTTCTCTCTTCAGTCACCTCCGTTCCCTCCTTCTCATGCTCCATACACACGCTTACTCACCTAGATCATGCCTATAATTCCATGTAGGCGTCAGTCCTTCAGTCCTTTCCTTTACATCAAACAATTCTTAAATTACGAACTGTGTTTATTCTAAGAACTTATATTAGTTTGCAAATTCTAAAAAGAGGTAAGGAGTTTTAATCATCTAATTATTATTTTTCAATATATAAGAATTTAATTAAAATAGTTTCCAATTAACTACGGTAATGTATCCTCAGCATGAAGGAATATTGTTTTCTCGTCAATTTGATTTCGGATCCAGGATGTTTTGTGAAGTATATCCAAATCACCCACAAGGATCCTTTAAATGCTGAAGAAATTCTAGACTTGAAATTATGAAAGATTGCTAATTCTCGTTTCAAAATCACTGGTTGCAAAAGTTTCATAAAAGGGGAATGGGGGGGGGGGATTCCGAGGGTTTTACTACAATGACCTTCTTCTCTACCTAAATTATTTTATAAATGCTCTGCTTGATATTTAATGTATTCTTAATGTGTCCGTGTTTTATGTTTCACATCAAACTACAATGGTTGTTGTGGTGCCAATGTATCCAATGCAAATCTTATTATTGTTGATACATAACCCCAATCATTTTAAATATTTAACTAGTATTAATCATGTTTCATATTATGGTATCGTATATATAAATATGAAAAAATTGAGGCCGTTACTCTTACAAACACACCGGTTCTCTACCCAATATTTCAAATTTCAATATATTTGGTTGATATTTAATGTATGTTGCATATTATCCTATATATGTTTTTTCAAACCATCAGAGTATCATTTACAACAATTTTTCATATGTTTCTATGTATCGTGTAATACATCTTATTTTTGTCGATACATTATCCCATTATTTCAAGCATAAAATCACACTATTAAACTCACGTTCATACTTTATGTATCTAATACAATAAATATGAAAACTTAATATAGTTAGTAGAACGATACATATCACTCTTGTTATTTATCTAAACAAGGGTTATGTAACGGATACGTATCTGAAAAGGAAATTATCTCCAACAACTATTTCATACTATTGAACTATTTTAAAATTTTAAATTTTTTATACGAGTTAATTGAGTAAATTTTTTTTGGCCGTGATTAAAAATTAAAGTTATTGGAAGAATTAGGGAGATTAGTTAATTTTCCGTTTTTTTCCTTTTATATTTTTAATAAACAGCAACATAATTTAAGTAATGTATCATTTTTCCAGGAATTTGAAACCACTCATAACTCCTTTTAAATTCCTATTAAACGTTTGTGCATTGTGAACCTCTTTCCAATAAAGATGTAATTATCCCTTGTGGATTTGAAACACCAACCAAAACAAGATGTAAATTATCCCTGATTTGCATGTGATTTAATGTATCATACATTTTTTTAGTATTCGCATTCATTTCAAGAAATAAAAGGAGATTTTTTGTTCCAAAACAATGTTCTAAATAACATTGAACTCCTCATATGACTCATCTTTATTTTTGTAAGAGTTCAAATAACAGGGATTTAAACTACTACTGACATAAATTGTAGAATCCACACCTTTACAAAAATTAGACAAAAGTCCCTTAAAATTCTAAGATTTCGGATACATCAGGAAACATGCGGATAGATAGGTGATGGATTGTGAATAACACATTATATATTCATGACCATTTGATATCATTATTAAAGTAACTTTTGATAGAGAAACTGAAATTGGTTTATCAAGGAACTGAAAAGTTCATTCTTATATCCCTCACATAATATGACAACCCACATATGATTATACAACACATTTTTATCTCACTTAGTATGAGCGGGTCCCAAAAAACACTACCAAGTAGAGATCGTTTAAAAGCACTATGGCAGCAACCCTCGCGCTTTAATGAACGGCCACATACTTTCCTATAGACTCCCACCACTCGGTTTCCCAGCACCCCCCATCTTTTTCGTCCACCTCTTTGTCATGACTTCCTCTATTTTTTCCTTTCTCTCATTGTTTGTCTTCTCTCGGGTCTCATCACAACCTAGTAACTTACAAGACAGTCAGCTTGCACAAACCGTCTCCTTATTTCTACGCAAAAAAGATAAGAAAAGACACAAAAAGAGACATGAATTCTCAAATTGATAACACCCCGTAACCAAATTATATTTGAAACACACAAAATAACACTCCAAAAAATGTATAAATTTACTAAGGTTTGCACTACTACAAAAGACTTTTAGGTAGCATTTGTTTAGATGGCAATAAATAAATTGGCCCGCTAATGCTCCCTATATTCCGAGTATTAAAGTTAATTCTGGCTATTAATTTTTACTTATATCTATTCCTTTCTAAAGTATTTCCTTAGAGAATCCCTCTACCAACATATTCACCTACAGAGAGTAGGTCAAACCTCTCTTTCCTCATCCTCCGAATTCACCCATACGAGTAGGGGGAAACCTTTCTTTCCTCCTCATTGTCCATGAGCGCGAACTCGTCTCTCTTGTCCTTAACCAGGTAATCTTTGTATTCTCCTTGTCTTTGTTTGCTGCTCTCTCACATAGTATTCTTATTTTGATTTGAAAATCCATCTCTCTTTCTGTTTCTTTCCCCTTATTGAATTTATGTAGGTTTCACATGCAGATCCCTCTTTTCTCCTTTTTATAGCCCATGTTTTGTTAATCACATATGGGTTTGACTATGTGTAATGATCCCTCCTGCATATTGATTTCTTATTGAATATTTTTTTTGTGAAATATTGTTTTTTGTTTTTTCCATTAGTTAAAAAGTGCAATTTTGAGTATTTGTAATATTATGAGTTGCTATAGAGATATTTCTATAGCCCCCTTGTCTCAAAGACATTTCTAAAACACGAACTGCTAGAAAAAATGTCCGTAGAATAGATAAAGCAAGGAAAGCAACCAACGACTTAATATAATGACAAAATAGAGAACACAACTACTGACGTTAATAGTACTGGACAGAATTAAGGATTATAGAGTAAAGCATATACATAATTGTTGTCATTCTCCAAAATTAAACAACAGAGCTCCAAGAACTATTACAATCCTCAATTATATCTAAAAAATGAGTATTAGTACTTTAATCTCAAGATTACATACTAAGATAGGAAAGAAGCAATTAGAAACTTGCCCAATAAAATATTCTGAATCGCATATCTCATAAGTAGGCTGTGAGGTCATTTAAGAATCCTTATTCTAGTATCACAAGATCCAGTACAAACCAAGCGCTAAGTATGATAGCTTGAATGAACCTCTCAAGAAAAGAATTTTCTTAAAAAAAAATTAAGGGACCATATTCACATCAACTTTTTGAAAAAAAGCAAGCCGTCTTGTATTTTTTGATTAAAAAGAGATAGATACATCCCTCACTGACTTTTATATGAAGAACATCAAAATACAAAATCCCACCATGAAAAATTCCAACAATTTTGTTCACCTTGCGCCCTCTCTTTTCTCCGCCAGTCTTTATGGTCTCCCCCCCTGTTTTTGTCTTCCCCCTTTTTCTTCTTTTTCCCTCCCCTTCCCTCGCTTTCCCCTTGCTATCTCATTTTTCTCGTCCATGAATAGTTTTATTTAAAAAAAAATAGTGTCAAAAACATGCTATTATTTCAATAATCGGTTATTCATCCTTTAAGAGTTGTTTGTGTGATTCTGCTGTGTCTTATCATAAGAGAGTTAATATAACAGTAAGATTTAGTTTCAAAAGTTATCCTTGGTAGATCCAAATATAGTTTTAAGTATTCTACATCTTTACATGAGTATCCTGATTACACTTCGAGCCTTAACACCCAGTTAACTCCATATCTCTTGGCTAATTACGAACTGAAAAATGCAACCCTTTCGTTTTTTCCCCCCCTCTTTTCCTTTTCAAATCAACAGAATCCAAAATTAGATTCCATCTATGAAAAACTTATTATTCAATCATTGGTTCACATTATCCACCTCACATTAGTTGTGAATCCACATAAACTACAATCAAAAGAACATAGTGCATGTCGAAAACAAGAACAACTGCTAACATGCATAAACATCTAGAAGACATGGTTATCAAATAAATTATGTCTAATCTAATTTATCATGATGATGCTATTCAGTGATTACACAATATATACAATATAGTAAAAATCTACAAAGAAAGAAACTAATAAAATTTCATTTTTATAAATAGAGATTTTTCATTTTTCTAAAAGGGTCTTCTTTTTCATTTTTTTCAGTTGTAAACTCTCTATTCTTTTCCATGTTATTCATTATGTCACAAAGACCCTGCGCTACCCCGTAAGCGTTACAACGGCTACTTTATACTCCGAAGGGGGTCTCACACAATCCCTTAAGTAACATCCTTACTAAGAACATAAGAATGATGTCAACAAATTAAAACTTTTAAACAATATAGTTCACTTCTTCATATATGAAAATAGGACGCTAGATTTGTCTCATTGGAAAGTTGGGACTTAGACCTTACATCAATAGTAAGTCTTAAATCATAAGAAAGACAATATAGTCCTAAAAAGAAAAGTAAACAGAACTATAATCAATAACCTAATCGTCCTCAACCTTTTTAGTACGTCAACCCAAACTTGGGTAGCAACCCATGTTACTTCAAGACTGGACTAAGGAGCACCTCAATGTCTGTAACCTACACTCCATAGGATATGTAGAATATAAGGGGATAGTAAAGAATGCACTAAGTATGGAACCATGCATAAAATATCCTAATTATGCTTAAAAAGGACATTTTCCGTGAAAATCATATGCATTATTAAGCGTGAAACCATTTATAATATGCACATAAGGCCATAATAGAAGTCATAATAGCTTCTCAATGATTTTTCTACTAGTAGGAACTCATCACCATAAGCAAACCCTCAAGCATACTGGTGCTTATAATCACCTTTGTACACAAATACACTTAAGATCCCAACTATCTAAGTATCCATTTTGAAATCCTTGTTAGACATATCAACCCAGTTGTAGATCCACATTATAATCCACAATCATACATAAGTGAATAACCATGTTCATCATCTGTACATACGGAGATCATTCTTAACACAACCCATCACAACGTATATCATCCCTTCATTCTTACAATAGCCTCATGGACCCACCCTAATTCCCTTCAAATATTACTTGTGTCAATGTAAAAATGAAGTATCATACCCTCACTCCTACATATAGTCTTAATCAATAATCACAAGTATGGTTTCAAGTCATATTCATTATCTTTTACAAGGGAGAATTTGCCTTAAACCGATCTAGACACTGTGACCGGACATGATCTCATCCGGTGTATAATATAATCCACACCCGAAGAAGGTGTGCCTGCTTACTAAGGTAGAATTAACATATATAATTTTTAATATTGATCACTAGCCGAAGACCCTATGCTGGGGCAACATAGTTATGGAATAGAGAAGGTTGCTTCTAGAACCTAGCCTATACTGAACTAGCGGGAGAGTTCCATCCTCCTAAAACATATGTGAAGAAACCTACCGACCTAAATTGCGGGAAGGTACTCTCCCAACCTCAATTTTTCCATATCCCGCTTGGTGCTAACATTATTCTCCAATTATAACGTGTTAGGGTAATTGTATTTCATATGTGAAGGGAGTACATTATTCCCTTCATTTCAAGTGACAACCCAACTCATACGCTTCTACATAAGCTCAATGGCTTCAACATGGTGAGAACTATCTTTCAACTTAGGAATCATCATTCATCAGCTACGACAATTATACAATAGTCATGTTAATAGCAAAGGAAACTAAGTCCTTTCAACAATACTATATCTTCACAGCAATTAGTCATTATATTCTTCAAATCAACCTTCAAGTGAACTTAACTTTATAATACATAATACAAATAAAAGTTGCAACCTCCAGCTTCCAAGTGGATCAAAAACCATTTATAAATTAAGAATCTTGGGACATATATTACCCTCATACTTTGCCTTCAGGTCATCATTCAAATTCAAAATTTCAACCCTTACATTTTCACTTCACTGTAAGACAATATATTGAAATCATTGCTAGAAATTACTACTAATCAGCATGAAAAATAAAATTTTATTACTAAATCCACCTACATATTATCCCACATATTCCTAATTCACAAAGAAACCACAGCAAATCATAATTTTCATAAGTTGAGGCATGGGAAAACACATGGGTTCAAAGGGAACCTTTACAATAAACCCTATTAAACTTCAATTTCATTCTAATATCTGGATAACCAGCATAAAGAAACGGTTTTTAGGAAAACCCAATTTAAGAATCGAAACCCTATTTTGAAAAACGCCCAATTTCGAAAATAAGCAGAGGAAGGGCTTCTGGGAAACAAATCTCATGAATGAAGTTCCCCTACCTTGTTTGAGAAGCTTTCAAACTTACCTAACCTACCACAAACAAAATTGAGATGGAAATCTTGGATCTTGAACCCTATCCCTTGAAGGCTTTTGGTTTTCTTTCAAAGAGGAAATTTTGTAAGAGAAATATTTGAAGAATTAGTTTTGTAGGAATTGATTTGAGTCTTTGTAAAATGGATGACAAAGACTTCAAAACCATTTATGTTTTACCCATAAACCATCAAAAACACTGACCATTAATTGGAATCAAAAGTAAAATACTACAACTAACCTTTATTAAAGAACCGCACCCGTGCAGGTCACACTCCACTGCCTCACAAGGCCATGTTGAGGCCCCCTCGACTCGTGGTGATGTCATGAGGATTGGAGGAAATTCCTCTTCAATGATTTCCAACTTTCCTATTCCACAAAAAATAAGTCAATTTCCGAACCCCCCCTTCCCCCTCGTCAAGTGAACCACGGCCTGTTATGTTTCCTGTGTGCTTTCAGGCCATCTCCGGCTAAATGCCCATTTTTTCCTACAAAACAAAGACGCTAAGGAGTCTCAAACTCCCACTTCATCCGAGTCCGTGGAGTGGACCACAACCCATGATCCCATCGTGAGGGTTGGGGAAGTGTCTAGGACACTTGGGGCTCCTCTCTTTTGGCCAAGGAAACTCCACGAAGCCTTCCACTAACTGTGGTCTTGACCATGAGCCGTGGTGGTGGCCGTGGAGCCTTGAGGCATTAGCTCCAAGTATGGGGCATACTTGACTTTTGGACTTGGCTTTCTCCTTTTGATTGGAACTCCTCTATTAGGCCTTGAATCCTAAACCCCCTAAAAGTATTGGATGTTCTACTAACTTAGGGGAAATTATTTTTATTAAGTTTATCCTTACGTTTAGGCTCTGGTTAAACCTAGCATTTTTCACAGTGTTTACAACTGCCGGGTGGGAGAAAATAAATTTTAGTTTTGAGTGGTACAAATTCAAGATTATGAATATAATATATATATATATATCTTATATTAGGTTACATCTGGACACTGTGGGTTTTTTTTTATTTTTAACGTTTATTTATTTTGCTAAATTTTTTTAATGTTGGAACAATATTTACCCAAAAATAAACAGATCTTCCTTTGTTGGATTCCCCTGCAGTCCCTAATTATTTATGGTGCAAAGAATGGAACTTGTTTTATGGTGGAGCCAAACTAAACAAAATTTAGTAACTGCATGCTAATTTTTTTGCGATGATAACAATCTAAAAGGGGGGATAGTCTTGAAAATTTGAACTCTCAGATTGTAACTCTACTAAAATAGTTAAAAATTCAAATTCCTAAGAGAAGATTTTCTATGAATTGGTTTTTCCTATAAGATTTGGAGGGTTTTAAAACACTGACAACCAATAAATTGATTAGACATTAATCATTTCCTAGTCTAAACTTCAATTTCAATAAAAAAAACTTTAAAAAAACGATTCCAGCATTTCATTTCTAAATACAAAATTCATTAATTCCAATAGTTCCAGTCTGTTGTAGCCCTCATTTTTCCAATGCTGCCTTTTTGGTTTATGTGGTTAAATAATGTTGATACTATTATTAAAAATATGGTTACATTATTACGCCATACATGTACAACAACATGTTGGAAGAGATAGTAATAATTAAATACTAATATTCAATGTAATCAATTTTGAAATTCTATTTTTTTAAACTTGAGAAATCTTAAAATTTCCCTTTTACGAATTAACAATTCAAACCTCAAAATTTAGAAAGATTTTGATCGAAACTGAATGATTAGGCTTAGCCAAGATCCCATGATAAAAAAAATAACATCCTCACTATAGTCCGATGTGGATTTTCTGCTTAGGTTGTTTTATCACATTGTAGACATTGAATCATATCGTCATTTTTTCTAAATATAGTCACCTGAACTTGTTTTTGCTCGTCTTAAACTGGAAGGAATTTAAATCATTTAATATTGAAATCAATCTAATAAAA
Organism: Solanum habrochaites; assembly: GCA_027704765.1. Lineage (NCBI taxonomy): Eukaryota > Viridiplantae > Streptophyta > Magnoliopsida > Solanales > Solanaceae > Solanum > Solanum habrochaites. Next base: position 28,711 of record JAKWJA010000567.1, read on the forward strand.
TAAAAAAAAATTGTGAACTCACATTCATATCATTTTAAGTTAAAGAGAGAAGTGAAGAAGGGTAGCTACTTATATCTTTTAAAAATGTATTGGGTGATTAAGAATGTGGCGAGGGTTTAGTTTTTAAAAACCTTTTTTTAAAAAGGAAAATTGATGGTAAAATTAAAATATTATCGATTGGATCTTCAGATATTTTCCCAAACGGCTTAACAATTTAAACTCTAATTCTTAAAAATATTTGACGTTAAATTAATTTATCTCATTAGTTATAAGTTAATACTTAATGTAACACGATGAATTGGATTGGTGCCGACCAATTGAATCAATCCATGTGGGAATGCCCCTAGTAAGATATGCTCTATTTTGTATCATGTGCATTCACCTTATGGATTTGACATAGCTCGAGTCCATTGAAAGTCTTTAATACACATAGAAGTCGAGGTCATGTAGAAAGAATTATACGTTCGGTGAATGAAGATTAATACTCCAATATTTTACTAAATATATTTGTTTTATTCGTAGAGACAAATTGTATGCTTCTAGCCTTCTTTGGTTAGAAAAATTTTTCAAAAAGTTCAAAATTCTTTTTAAATAAAACATTTCTCTTTGTTCAAAAATCTCATTAAAAATGTTTTTATTAAAAAAATCTTTCCACACAACCAACCCAATAATTGGTTTAAAATATTTATTTAAAATAATCTAAAAATGGCAAAAATAAGTGTGATTGCTTATTTTAGTTTTTAAAGTAAATAAAGAACTTCACAAACAACAGTGCACACGTTGATGATTTTAGTTTTTTAGAAACCTTATAAAATATTTAAGTTCTGATTTTGGATTTGAATTTATTATTCAAAAAAATATTTCAGAAGCTAAATTAAGATCATCATTTTTGTGAATTAGACAGACCCAACATATTTTTGTGTTAATAGATTTCAAAATCAAATAAAGAGACCCCATGTTCGCAGTGTTCAAAAGTCTTAAAGAAAAAAAAACACATTATTATTGTTAAAAAATTTACAAATGTTATAAATCTATTGTATAATATATATGGATTATCCATTAGATTTATTCACTATTAATTGGATTCATATATAAGTGCTTCAGGGATAGAACTTTCCAAGATAACTATGTCTCTATTATAGCTGACTTGGGTGATATCTCAACACTGAATAATAGAGAATCACTCACCTTTGGAAGACACACTTGAAATAGAAAATTTCCTCTCGTCTATCTTATACTTCTTGTGTTCTTCTTCTTATTATAATATTCATGAGCCTTTCTTTATAATATGTTATCATCAACGAAATTGCTACTGAAAAAGGGCTATTATACTAAAGTATTTTATTTAATAATTTCACATATTCTCTCATAATCTCATTATGTCAAACTTATCCAAACTTGAGTTTGTGGCATTAGATATTTCTGGAAAGAATTATCTTTCATGGATACTTGATGTTGAGATTCACTTAGCTTCTAAAGGTCTTAATACCACCATTGCTCAGGGAAATAAACCATCGAGCCAAGATAAGGAAAAGGCTATGATTTTCCTTCATCATCATCTTGATGAGGTCCTGGAGAATTAATATGTGATGGTGAAAGATCCACTTGAATTATGGGCTAATTTAAAGGGGAAATATGACCACCTAAAGGCAACAGTGTTGCCAAGAGCATCGTCACATGATTGATGCATTGTATGGTTTTCAAGATTAAAAAATTAGAAGTAATTGAATATAACTCTCTGTATTCAGATAACCTCCAATATAAATTATGTGGGGAGATTATAAAAATATGAGGATATGTTTTGGAAAAGACACTTAACTACTTTCCAATGCCCAAATGTAATTTGCAGCAGCAATATCATGAAAAGGGTTTTCTAATTCCTCTAGACTGATCGCATGTCTCCGGTGGTTGAGCAACATAATGGCTTTTTAATTAAAAATCAAGAAACTCAGTCCCACTGAACTGCTTCCACACCGAAGCAAATGTGGTGGGAAAACGTGAGCAATCTTAATTAAAAGAGTGATCATCTGGGGCTAATAATAATACACGGACTTGCAAGAAAAAGGGGAGACAACAATCGTTGAGGTGGTGGTCATAATAAAAGGGAGAACAACATGAGTTCTCAAAATAACCCCTCAAAAAGTAATTGTCATCGTTGTGGCATGAAAGGCCATTGGATGAATGAATGTCTCACACATGAGCATTTTGTTAAGCTCTACCAAAATTCCTTTAAAAGAAAGGAAATAAAAGTGGTGCTTCCTCTTCCAATGCTCGAGCTAAGTCACATATGACTCTTAAAGATGATGAAAAGCCGGGAACATCCTAGAAATATGATAAGGATATTGAAGAAAATTTTGATTTAAAGGATGATGTTTTTGATAGCCTTGGTGACATTACTTGTATGGAAGTTGATGAGTTCTTTGGAGATCGAAAATGATGTTTGATCTTTTAGTTAAGGAATGAAGTCTGCTAATATTTTACTTATGTGCTTTTTAGTTATCATGTTCTTCATGTTGAAGTATCTAAATTTCTGTTATTTGTTTTGTTTCGTACTTCTTTTAATGTATTTTTATTTTAATTAAAATTAATAGAAATCCCCAGTTCTCAGTTGTGGATTCACATGAGTAATGAGAATGTAAGGCCTTCTTATAGTGCTACAACACATACATATTAAAAAAAAGAAAACTTTTTCTAATTTTGTTATGAAAATGGGCCATATGTCAACACAATATCAGGTAGTAGAAATTAAGTTGAGGGCTCTAGACGAACTACCTTATTACTACCTGGAGGGACAGATGTTGAAGCATTGATAGTACATTAATATTTGTTAGTATGTCTCAAAGAAAACTTATTAAGTTTCAAAGTTATTATCAAAAAAGGCCTAATATGGTGAAAACCGACTAATGAAACGAAGATTGGATACCTTTACATACTAACAATTACTGAGAAAGAAAATTGTGCATAAAAAATGAACCTGGCATTTTCTTATGGTTGTAATAATACTAAGTATAAAGTACCTTTGAATCACTGCCGTAGTAACAAAGTTTAAAAAAAAACTAATTTAAATGATTTTATCATTTGGCTGACCGGTTGGGCTTCCTTGCATTTAATATAGCTACAACATGAGAATTCACATTGGTACACCTGAAATAGCCCAAAACCTTCAATCAAAAGGAATTCTCTTGGATTCTTGTATCAAGGAAACTTGATCTTATAAACCATCAATATTTAGGGTTGGAATGAATCCCCCCACCTGCGTTTCTGGAACGTATAGCAAGGTGATATACTGGACCAATTCAACCTACCAGTGGACAACATTTAAAATATTATAATATGGTCTTGAGAAATGATTCTACAAAATATCACCTGGTAGGCTTATTATACTCGCAACATGGCTTTGTGCGATATTGTTGGCTGAATTAGAGATTAAAGCACAATTCCGACTATACATAAAGACAATCCGTCTAGTAATGCTGTGAGTTTATATCGTCATCATTTTAATGATTATTTTATGGTTACTTGTATAACACTTGAACATCTAAGTTGCTCATGTTTACACTCATAATGGCTTGGAAAATCATGAATTAAAAAGTCCTACAAGTTGATGCTCGACCATTGCTAAATGAAGAACAAGTATCGTGTTCTATGTAGAACCTGCCTATTTTGGGCATGACAGGAACGCTTTGCGCGTAGGATCGGACCATTATCATGAATTCTGCCCTATTCCAATTTGGCTTTGGGTCAAGAACAACTTCTAATCTTAGAGATTTTGCGTGTGTTGGTGTTCCCATTGGTCCCCCCACAACGCCACAAAGATGGGCCCAAAGAAGGTTGGGAATAGATGTTTGTGTATGAATCTCCTTCAATCATAAAATATATTTGAGCTATGATGAAATTTATCTAAGGCAAGATTTGCTGATTGTCATTTTGATGAATCAGTATACCCAACATTAAGGGGAGAACATAAGTCGTTGGGAAAAAATATAGATTATAATTCATCATCTCTATCTCTTCTAGATCCTCGAACAAGCCTATGTGAGCAAGAATTTCAGTGAATAATTTATTTGCAGAACATTGCAATTCATCTCCTACATGCATTTACTAATCTTTCAAGGATTACTTAATCGCATATTCCAGCTATTAATGCTACCATTCGAGGTTGGATATCGCCCAACGGGGACAAATTGTTAAGTAGAAATGACTCTATAACCACATTTAAAGCGTGTGACCAATTTGGTACCAAGGTAAAAATCCTCGAAAGAGAGAAACGTAATAACAATGATTAGAGATACCCATGGGTGGGAAAGAAAGTTCTGAAAGGATGAGACCCACATCATAAACATTATGAATTTCTGAGGAGCGTTCAAACTTCCTAAAATAATGAATTTCCATGATTAATGTATTGGACGAGAAAGTTGTTTGGGAGGGGAACCGAAATAATGTTGTGATTGACAACATATTTGCCTATAATGTTTCTATTGACATAATGCAACAAGATAAATATTTTGGAGCCAACATTTGTTCGCGAATGTAGATAGAGAAATGATTGGCCAAAATGAAGGGATGCAATTAAAGCAGAATTGACTTTACTAGAAAAACGTGAAGTTTTTTGGACCAATAATCCAAACACTTGAATGTATCAAGCTAGTGGGGTACAAATGGATTTTTGTATGAAAAAGAAATAAGAAAGGTGTAGTCGTGAGATATAAAGCCCAACTTATTGCTCAAGGTTTTTCTCAAAGACCTGGCATTGATTATATGGGAGACTCTTTCCCTTTGGTAACTTCAATCCCTTCAGATATCTCATAAATTGGCATTCATGAAACGCTTGAAATGTTTCTATATGGTGTTTGCACAGCCTATCAAAATTGCTCATTAGACCACAATATTTTCATGAAAATTCTAAGCATCAGAATGCGTTCAGCATACAAAGATTCAAGAGAGACTTGTTCAATAGGCTTTAGAAATTTTGTGTGCATTGGAACAGTAAGGAGGATGTGGTCCATCATCTGATGATATTTGGTTAACAAAAGGGTACAAAAATGACCCGATTTGTCCCTGCATTTTTAATAAATGCTCGGAATCTGAATTTTTTATAATAGTTGTGTATGTTGATGATTTGAAACATCATTGACACTCGTAATGAGCTTTTAGAAGTTGTTGAGTATTTGAAAAGAGAAATAGAAATGAAAGATCTCGACAAGACAATATTTTTTTGGTCTATAGATTGAGAATTTGTCAAATGAAATACTTGTTCATCAACAAACGTACACAGAAAAGATATAAAGCGGTTTTTTACATGGATAACTCACATCATTGAGTACTCCAATGCTGGTAAGATCGTTTGACATCTACAGATCCATTTCGACCTCAAGAGAAGGATGAATAGCTTTTTGGTGATGAAACTCCTTATGTTAGTGCAGTCCGGGCGCTTATGTATCTTGCTAATAATACTCGACCAGATATCTGTTTTGCAGTAAGTCTACTGGCAAGATTCAGTTCCTTCCAACAAAAAGACGTTGGGATGGTGTTTAACACATACTTCATAATCTGTCGGGGGACCATGACATGGGTTTATTTTTATTCCAATAATCAAAGTTTGAAATAATGGTTACCAGATCGGGGTACTTATATAATTTGCCATAAATATCGATCAAAAACAGCTATTGGTTACATTGGAGACAAGAAAATATCTTGCGATCATGAAGCAAGACGTGGTGCCACTTCTTCAAATCATGCAAATAATAGTCATTCATGAAGCAAGTCGAGAGTGCGTCTACTTGAAATCAATGACCCACTATATTCAGGAAATGTGTGGTTTTTCTTTGAAAAAAAATATATCACCACAATGTCGAAAAAGAATGGGCATGTCTGCTCAATTGAAAGTAGGATACATCAAAGGAGACCGGCAAAGCCATATTTTCACCAAAAGTTTTTATTTCATGGCATGATCTTCAACAAAATGGGTGGATAAAAGTTTAAAAAAATCCAATAAAATGATAACTTAGCCTGGTTGTTCATTCATTGCCAACATCAACGTTTGAGAAGTTGAGACACCAGATAGGAATGCGCCGTCTCCGAGATATCTAATGAAGTTTTCATTAGGGGGAGTAAAATACGCATTGTACTCTTTTCCTTAGCTATGATTTTGTCCCAAGTTGGGTTTTCGTGATAAGTTTTTTAACGAGGCAACATTCAAAGCGTATTATGAGATGTGTGTGCTCTTTTTCCTTCACTAGGCTTTTTTCCACTGTCTTTTTCCTAGTAAGGTTTTAACGAGGTATAAAATCTATGGATATCCAAGGGGGAGTGTAATATATCCATTGTATAAGATATTTCAAAATAATTATGTATATATTAATTATATGACTTTTGGAGTGATATCTCAACACTACAAATAGAGAATCACTCACCATTTGGAAGACACACTTGATTAAGAAAATATCTCTCCTATATCTTATACTTCTTACCTGCTTTTTCTTATTATAATATTCTGAACATTCTTTATAATAAAAACAAGCAAACAACTACATTATTTGTGTTAAAAACTTTAGAAGCAGAGAAAGACCTAACAATTGTATTAAAAACTCCAGAACCAGACAAAGACACCCTATTCCATGTAACTAGAGTTAGAAATTTCGAAAGCAGATAAAGAGAACCCACATTATTTTTGTTAAAAATTCTGAAAGTAAGTTAGAGCAACATTAATTGTACTAGCCACTTCAAAGCAGAAAAAACCCCAAAGCAGACAAGAGACCCCATCATTAATTTGTGTTAAAAATTTCAAACACACAAAAAGCATTACGTTTACTAGTCTTAAAAAGTTGTTAGTAATTTGTAATTTAATTCCGTTAGCCAGAATAGTCTCGTGCTAGTTATAATGCGACCACCTATGTTTTGTAATGATGCATAGTATCGTAAAAATATAGGGAATTAATTAGTTTCTTTAGCCTAAAAAAACTTGGAGTCGTTTATAACAAGAAACTAGAACCCCACCACCACCACCACAACACTTAAAAACACAAACTACTGAATTATGACATTTTAGTGAAGTTTTATTGTACTATCAATAATTGAATCAATTGGACGCGAACTTTATTCATCCTCGAGGGTTAAGATGAATTCAACGACTTTCATCTCACTACAAGTACCCATAGGCCATAATCCACATTGGCCAGATATTTAAAATTTATATTTTATTTCATGATGTAAAAAAATTGTACTCAAAAAGTATTGTATGTACTAATATTGATATTATTTATACAAATGTGCATTACCTTATTATGCATACATGTTGCAAAGATGCACCTGCGTTCATGCACCCGTGAATGAGCTTCCCAGACCGAAGTGTTCTCGGTGGAGGAGTCCGATGTGCTGAAACTAGTAATAATTTTAAATAAAAACCTTTTAAATCATAAAAATTTTTATACAATTAATTTTACGAGATATATTTTGTAAAAAAAACTTACAAATTCTTATAAAATTGCATAAGTACCTCCCCCCCTCCCCCCACAAAAAAAAAACTATGCATGATGACTGTCAGAGTCGTATTATCTTAGGGTCCTTTTACCCCTGAATTTATTTTATAAATAATATTCTACCCTCTTTTTACCTACTTGGCACTAGCTTAAAAAAAACGGTCAACACGCGTTCGGCCCACAAGATAGTGTTACGTAGGCCGAAAAGGGATAGAAAAATATTTATATAATAAGTTCAGGGGTAATAGATCCTTAGTATAGTATACGTGTGTCTCTGAATTTTTGAGCATTGGTTGAGGGGGTACTTGTGCATTTTCCTTTTTGTTTTTTGCAACAACTAAACAAGAGAAAATACAAACTCCGAGCCTAAAGCTTAATGAATGTCATCTTTTTTTGAGAATCAGATATACCCCACCTTTTTGGTATTAAAAAACTGAAAGAAGAAACCCCACGTTATCAGTGTTAGAAGCTTAGAAAGCAGACAAAGGGAACCCGTATTATTTGTATTAATCAAAAGCAACTACAGAGCCACGTCATTTGTGTTAAAAAGTTTACAAGCAGAATGAAGAGCCTGACCATTTTATTTGTACTAAGAAATCAAAAGCAGATAAATAGAACTCATATGGTCATATTAGAAATTCTAGCATCAAACTAAGAAAACCACCAATCTATTTGTTGTTAAACTTGCAAAAGTAAGCAAAGAGCCACATTATTTATTTTAGAACTAACTACGAAGCTGACATAGAGACCCACATTATATTTGACATATATATCGCCACATTAATATTTGTGTTAAGATTACATATTAGACAAGAAAGAATTGCTTGCGTTAAAAAGCCATCATGTAAATTGTTTAAGACTAGAATAATGCAATACTGATGTGGTAACTTTGTATTTATATACGATAACATAATATTATAAAATAAATAAATTGGAACATTTAGTTTTCATAAAAAAGACTTTGAATTTTTTTTTACACACTAGAACCGCCTCCTCCCACTTTCACTTTTAACTTCCACCTTTGACAGTTCACGATTTTGTGTAGTTTCTATAAAATTGAAATAATTTTATTTTTACAAGGTGTAAGTGTAAAAATTCATCCTTGTAGTGTTCGGGGGAAAAATTCAATCAATTTTTGACCTCAACAAATGAGTAACAAATACGACAATCCAGCCATGATCTTTCATTAAACCTTTGTACTTTATTTTCTTCATATATGTAAAATTATTTACTCAACAAATTTTTTTGTTATAATATTGTATATATATTATTAGGCCTCATGGTTGAACGCACGTGTAGAAAATTAGTATTATATAAAATGCAAAATGCATGATACTCAATCATTAGTCTACAAAATTTCCTATTTTTGTAGAAAACTTCAAATTTAATGTTTTCCTTGTACAACAACTAAACATTTGAATCTGAAACGTTAAACCGTAAGCTAATGAAGATCAACTCTTTTTATAAAACTAATTAGTACCCCTCGTTTTTTGTTCATAATACCTTAAAGAAGAAAAAGAGCCCCCACCATTATCAATGTATACTAAAAAGCAGATAAAGTGAACTCACATTATTTGGTGTGAGAACTCCGAACCCAAGCAAAGAGCCACATTTTTTTTGTTAAAAACGTCAAACGCAAACAAAAAACCTCACATTCCTTGTATAAAAAATTTGATAAGCAGACAAAGATGCCCTAAATTATTAGTGGGTTCAAAACTCTAGAAGCAACAAAGACAAGACATGGTATATGGCTGTTAAAACTCCACGAGGCATGTTAAAAGACACTTTATTTGGTATTCAAAAACTTTGTAAGCAAATAGAACCTCGCGTTATTTTGGGCTACAAAATTTGAAATAAATAAAGAGACCCCTTTAGGCTGATTCGTGGTTTTATTTAAAAAACTAAAACAAAGGACATATCTTTACCACTTGCGCGAGCATGGCCCAACCCACACTAAGACGCAACTTTAAAAACAAACCACTAAATGTTATATCCCATTTCGAAAAAATGCACGTTTTTTTCGAGCCGATTTCGCAATTTGGCAATTTGTGTTAAAGTTTTTTGGGAATAATTTTGTAATTGGGAGTCCAACTAATTTTAGGGTAAAAATTAAGAATATCATTGAAATGAATTTTTTATAGAAAAAATATTGTAAATAACCATAGTTTTTGGGTAAAGGGTTTTTTAAGTAATCCCCTCTAGGAAGGGTTGAGGCCATCTGAGAGAATTCCGGCAAACACTCACACGCGTTTACTGAGAGATTTTACAATATTTTTCCTAATTTTTTGTAAAGAAAACTTAGATTACTTGTAAACTCTTGCTTTAAATAACTAAATTCTTTTGAAACTTGTACATCATCTTATTCCTGTATGAAATAAGTTGAAATGCTATACTGTAAAAAAAAACTGTTAACATCACATTTTTACCCGAGTTAAGTTTTAAGTTGAAAAACAACACAATAACTTAGCATGGATTTGGAAAGCTGAAATACTAAATTAATGAAAGGATATTAAATAATTCTCAAGTTACTCTTAAAACTCAAAATTGCCCTAACTCAACTTTTATCCATGTTTCTTTTTGAACCAATAGAATATTCAAAACCCTAAACATGGATTAAGGAACTTTGTTTAACAACTATGAAGGATATAATAACCATAGTCATTCATACAAAGTCTTAAGTTTAAATTATTAGACATTTATTTTTTTATATTATTTTTTTTTCAAGAACAACATTTCATTCCGCTAAAAGTTTGGAATTAAATTGTTAATTCAAACTCAAACCTGGATCCAAAGCGTTTTTACTAACCAAAAGAACACCAAATGTTCTCAAGTCCTTCTATAAAGCTTAAATTTATAAACTTTAAAAGGGGTTGAAGAATAAATGAAAAGTTGAAATGCAACCATTGTAATAAACAAAAGAAAGATTTTTGATACACAATCTCGAGGAGCTTTCCGTGGGAGATTTTATCTATGCACAGAGAGAAGTTAAAGTTGTAGTAGTTTTTCACAATCAAATATATAAAGATCAATTATACTAATAACAAGTGCAAATAAGAGAATAAGAAAACCAGGGGGCTGCTGAAATTTTACTTCACCCCCCAAGTCTCCGCCTTTCAGGTGATGCTGCTGTTTAGCTTGGTCTTTTGAAAGTCCAAAACTTTCAAAAAAAAATAGCCTTTCTAAGGATGCTGCTACTGCTTCATTAATTAGGCATTTAACCCAAATTTGCTTCTCATTTTTAGCCTTTTGAGGTTATCGTAACTCTGCCTCAATTAGTAAAATTTTTGGACTTTTTGAGTACGATAAAATGTTTTTCTTTTAGCCATTTAGGCTACTGCTGCTGCTGTATTTTTGGGTGTCTAACCCAATAATATTAGCTCCCTTTCACAACTCCGAAGAAGGTTGACTCAAGAAGAGATAAATGCAAGAGAGGGGAGTCCATTCGATTCATTCACGGATAGCGTGTTCATGCAAAAGGAGGAAAAGACAAGAGTAAAATAATAACCTCAATTTAAACTATGGAACCAATAATTCCCAAAACATTTTAAAATTTAAACTCCAATTTTGTCCGACCACTAATTCATCTTTTCTCAATGGGAAATGGTAAATAATCTGAGGAAGTATGGCCGAGCTCTACTATTGATTTTCCTTCTTATCTCAGGTCATGAGGACTCACACCACTAGTAGTTCAAAACATGCTTGACTTAACGCACAATTTTGGAAGAGTGAAAAAGTCATTTCAGTGTCGAAGTATGGAGAGACCGAAAAGCTCAAGAATGGAGTGATGAAAGAATTGTTGGATTACAGTCGAGTTTTCAACATTGAGCCCGCCAAATATCCCTAAACTTAGGGAATTAGACTACTTGTAGTGCAAATCGATATGTTGAAAAGGAAATCTCACAAGCAGATTTAACCTTCAACTTAAGGATATGACAAATGGTTGACATGGAAAAGAGGCCTTCCAAACCTCTCACTTATGAATTTGGGGCCCTTCACACCAATAAGTAATACTTACATGAGCATACCCTCCAAGGCTCGGGGGTATTGTTATCAATTGAAAAATTGCCAATGGTGAGGATCTAAATCTCATAAAGTCAAAATGAAACTAATAAAACCAAGAAAAATGCCATATGCCGAGGATAGGGATATGGTTTGATTGTTGAACTCGTTCCTCAACTCGTGTCTAAGAGTTGTGATATTCCCCTTTGACTATGCCCCGTTTGTGCTGCTAAGAAAAATTCCCACGTTGTGCAGCATCCTGGTTATATGGTCCACTTTGTGTTATTGGAAGTCTGGAAAAAAGTTTGTTAGTGTAAAATGTAATGCATATACAAAGATATTTAGCAAACCTGCATAACAGGTCATACTTAAGGAGATGAACGTATCCAATTATAATTTTAGTGTGTTCTGTTGAAAGAATGACGCTCCCCTAGTAAATAACGTGTCACATGGAAGGAAGTTGACTCTCCAATGATAATTTACCGTGTCACGTTTGAAGGAAGTGGACTCCTTCAATAATAAATTAACTGTCACGTGAGGTATGACTCTCCAAGAGTAATTTAACGTGTCACGTTGAAGAAGTGGACTCTCCATGATAATTTAACGTGTCAATTACAGGAAGTGACCTCTAACAATACTAATTTAACATGTCACTTTTACGGTATGTCTCTCCAAAGAAATTTAACACGTTACTTTAAGAAATGTGACGCTTGAAATAACAATCTTTATATGTCACGCTTGAAGGAAGTGACTCTCCAATAAGGATTTAAAGTGTCACGTTTGAGTAAGTAAACAGCTCCAATAACTATCTTAATGTGTCGCCAGTTGAAGAAATTTACTCTCCAATAATGATTTAATGTGTCACCGTTGAAGGAATTGACGCTCCATTAAAAATTAATATGTCACGTTGAAGGAAGTGCACTCGCCAATAATAATTTACTATGCCACATTGACGGAAGTGACCTCTACCCCACATAATGATCTTAACATGTCACCTTAGAAGTGACCTCCAATAAGGTTTCACGTGTCACAGTTTGAAGGAATTGACGCGCCCATACAAACTTAATGTGTCACGTTGAAGGAAGTGACTCTCCAATAATAATTTAATATGTCGCGTTGAAGGAAGTGACTCTCCAATAATAATTTAATATGTCACATTGAAGGAAGTGACTCTCCAATAATGATTTAACATGTCAAGTTGAAGGAAGTGATTCTCCAATAATGATCTAAAGTGTCACGTTGAAGGAAGTGACGCTCCAATAACAATCGTAATATGTCACATTTAAGGAAGTGACTCTCGAATAATAATTTAACGTTGTAACAGAGTAATTTGATTAGCTTCTTGTTGTTTGTGAAGCCGATAACATCTCTGGTTGTTATTAAAACTTTCTCTTCCCTGTTCTAATTGAAAAAATTTATTACAAATAACAAAAAAATGAATAAATGTCAAGAATTCTTAACGAGTCATGACGATCTAGTAATCATCGAGAACGCGGAATTTGGAAAAACAATTTGAGAACTCATAAAGTTCACAGTAGGCGCTAATGACCGGTTAGGCATTTAACATTAGATGTGTCCTTACTTTAATTTTGGAATTTCATTCAAAGAGAAGCTTGATTTGATAAAGGTTATGTATGAAACTTGAAATCAAATGAACATTTTGAGAACTTTAAACTATTTCAAAAAGTTGCCCCTGTTTCCATTCCAAGCGTACTTCATTGAAATAATTTGTAAGAAACAAGAATGACTTATTCAAAAACATGCCCCTGGTTTTTTTTTTTCCTCTGAGGTGCTTATTAGTTTTAAATAAGTAGGAATAAGATCATTATATAGGATTGCCAACGTATGTTGCTGGGACTAGAAATCAGGTCTGACGTAGTTCGAACCTGAAACTTGATGAAACTTTTGAAGAATGAAAATTTTTCCTTAAAAAGGGAGAGAGATTTGAAAAAATGAGAAAAAAGCTCTTCAAACAAAATAGAGGATAAGAGTTAGTTTGGATTGGATCCTTGGTGTTGAGAGTCCTTCATAATAACATCTTTGTATAAGGACTAGCATGTGTCATTTGTCTGGTGATGTCTGCGGATCGTTTTAAAATCGAAAGGATCTTTGAAATTTTGACTCCAATTGTGACGACACATGCAGAGTTCAGATGTAATTTGTAACAGAATAAAATTAACAAAGTAATAGATAAGTTTTCAGATGATGTTTTTCAACTTATATTTGTCTGGATAATGTCTTGAGGTCTTCACCATTGTGCCAAGCTATTCCATCTGTTAAAAAAAATAAAATATGTAAGTCATAGTAAATCGAAAGAAATATTTTAGAAGATGACAATATTAGAAATCATTTGACGAGGCCACTGTGGTCTACTACTGTCTTGGTTACGTTATAATTCCTGCTCCAAAGAAAAATCTCTTACTTTAGAGACTGATTCACTGTTGTTTTGTCTTGCCATCCTGAATGCTCCTTTGGCCTTCTGTATTACAAACTTTTTGGTCTTGAATGTCCCGCTTTGAATGGAATTTGTGAAGGAACCCCTCCTCAAAAATTCTACGCCCAGTTTTAAAACATAACTAAATTTCAAACTTTTTGTAGGTTTCATTGACTCTTTAAGTGAACTAACAATTCTACCCCAGTTGCAACTCAAATGCTCCTTGATTAATAAATTTTCCTGTCTGATGAATTTTGAAGATCCTCTAAAAATTCTGCCCCAGTTTTTCAGTAGAAAGAGAAATGAAAAACTTACAGGGAAGGAACACTGCCGTATCGGTTGTTGATCTGAATCATTAAATGGTATTCCAACTGGTGAGGATTAACAACACTAAAAAAATTTAACAAGAAATATGACCGAGCCAATAAGGCCAGGTCCTACTATCGTCATTCTTGAAGAATTCAGGTGAACGTAATAGTTGCCAAGGTACAAGAAAATTTTAAAAAGGGATAAACGGGTAATTCGTGCCGACATAGGCCCCTACCTAACTTCATTCTTCACAATTCCAGGTCGATGTATTTCACGTACAGACGAAGATACCTAAAGGAAAACTGAATCCAATCATTCTTACAAAGAAACAAAACGATACAAATGTGATTACAGAAAGAAAAAAAACAAACTCCAAATGCAAGACTAAAAGACTCCAAAAGTGCGATTTCGAGGAAATTTGCTTCTTCTTTCCAACTGGTCATGCTAACAACTACTCCTTATGCTTGGGTAGAGTATTGGTGTTCACATTTGTTGGAGATTTATCACGTTTTACCACCTCATCGTCAATAAAATCTTGAATTTTTTTGTTTGAGAGTGATACATCTCTCGGTATCATGTCCAACAACTCCTGAATAGTAAGCACAATGAGTTAGGTCATACTACTCGACTGAAAGTTTGACATTCCCTTGCCTTGCACTCAGGTGAAGTAACTTCTCGCCTCTTTAAATTCCTCAAAAAGCCATTCCCGTGTCTGCACACAAGTGAGTGAAGACTCTGGGATGATTTTTTCCAAAATTATGACGATGTGTGCATTGTTTCGAGGATTTTTTGGTCATTGGGTCTAGGAGTATGAAATGTTGCATACAAATATTGTTGGGAATTAGGACAGCCTGGAGTGGTTTTACGATTATATGAGGTTTATCTGTTGATTCTTTCATCATAACTCTTTTCCTTTTTCTTTTCCCAAGGTTCCATCTTAATACCCTCCCTTTTAGCAACTGAGATGAGGATAACTCAATTATATCTGCTAATGTTTGGAGACTGTCTTCATCATTTCTCTAGTTCTTACTAACTTCAAGGAAATGTCGTTCAACCATAGTCACCATTCTCTCATAGTATTCTGATTCTTGAGCTGAAGAAGTACGGATCATTTCTTATCCTCTATAGGTGGGTGTACCCTTGCACTTCTTCTCTCCAACGAAGGCATATTTTCCGAAAGCATTTAAAGTCTGGACTTGGGTTTTTATTGTATTAGAAATTCTAATCGGGAAAAATTTCAACATTAAACTTTTAGTGATCCACAAAATGCATTCGCCAAAATAATCCCAGTACGCCATTTGGTC
This sequence comes from Solanum habrochaites, assembly GCA_027704765.1. Lineage (NCBI taxonomy): Eukaryota > Viridiplantae > Streptophyta > Magnoliopsida > Solanales > Solanaceae > Solanum > Solanum habrochaites. The sequence goes on from JAKWJA010000567.1 coordinate 44,235, forward strand.
ACATCATCTTAGAGTACCGACACAATCCTGTCCAGTTAGACGTTGATTGAACAACTTGGAAGTTCATTATCCCTTCGTTGTTTCCAACGCCAATCAAACTTTCACGTAAATTTTCAAGTGAAAGAACGGATTTTTTCCTGATCCACTAAATGTTCTCAAACTTTAAATCTTGTAACCGTGTGGCAACTTGACCTCAGGAAAGGTGCACAATTTCTCGTATCCACATGACACTCTTGGATACTATCGAACACCACGAAGACCTCTCATAGCATAGCAATCCTCCCAACTTTTTCACTCTTCTTATTTCATCATGTTCAACCTCAATTGTTTTTCTGTCCCCCTCATTTCATAATGATTAACACTAGTCGGGTAAACCTTGGAGTCTTGGTAAGAGGGGAGCTGTGACATATGTATAAACTGGCGAGTGTGATGTATTCAATCGTTGGAGCTTTGTTGAAGGAGCAAATGTGTACACAAAAGGAGTTATCTTGCCGTTTGAAATTAGTGAGTGAGGCGCTTGAAGGTTTGTTTGAATGGTGGCAAGTGATCTCCCTTTGATGAAACTCACTCGAAGTTGGATACCCGTTGGCAATGGGCCCCCCTTTGGCTAGCAATCAGTTGTTTGATTCAAGAAACAATCTTGGTATTGAGATACCAGGAGATTTCAGTGTGCTAATTTGTCCATCTGACGAGCCAATGACTTCCATAAGTGGATTCTGTTCGTGGTACCCCCGAGGCACGAGGATTGGCGGGGGGGGGGGGGCGCATGATAAAGTGGGGATCATCACGCTATGTGCTTCATCCTCTCTTTCTCACTCTTTCTTCTAAAGCACAAACCGTGTGAATTGGGAATCCATTTTTTGGAATGGTGTTTCTTTATTATCCACTAAGAAAATGAAAGAGTCTGAGAGATTTCCCTTACGCTTAGATATGGTAAATAATGAATGGTTATGTATTTGGATACTTTGGTGACAGGAGCAAGTTGATTACCACACAAACAGTCCCCTTCCTTCTCTAAACAACTCAAAACAAGAGAGTTAGTCCCATTTAATCATAATAATCACCACAATCTATTAAAAGAATAACATTTTTGGTTTTCGCTTAAAACAAAGTTAGTCCAAAATTCGAGGAGGTGGGAGACTTTATAAAAGTGATCAAATTGGATAAAATTTGATTATAAGTAGAACTCAACTTTTGACAAAAGAAAGTTATTTGGAACAAAACAAAAAAAATACATGATTTGGATAAAAATCAAATGTTTATTTTCGAAGTTCAACTGAAAATCTTTTTTGAAAAAAAAAATATATCTTTAATATTGAACTAGCAAACTGACATAAACTTTAGTAACGTCGGTAGGTAAAATTATAGCAGGATTATTTAAAATACACGAGGTCACCGTGAAATTTTGAATGATGATTCTAATTTTCAAAACTCTATTGAACCTAGAACTTGAGTAATTTTGAACATAGTGTAGTAATGGAGTTAAATATTTTGGAAGGTTTTTTGAAATTGGATTGAGTGTTTTAAGACAAATTGGAAAGACATGACTGGGACCAAGTTAATGTAAGCAATACATATATATAGAAACACATGCGGTCAAACAAACACAATGAAACAAAATTTGTAACATTTAATCTAAACTATATATAACACCTGCTAACATACACGTGAAAGGAGAGTGAACTAGAGATGATACCTATGATACCAGTCCAACCATAATTTAAACAACAACCATAGAAGCAACACAACTATTAAAAGCTAATCATCTCGAATAAAATTCTAAATCGTAATATTAATGAAAGTCAACAAGCACAAATGTTCACCAATAAGGAGATAGCATAAGTCCATCCAGAGGCATAAAATGACGTGGGGAAGTGGAAAGAGGCAAGACCATGTGAAATGAAAGGATTTTTTTAAAGCTCAGTGTCTGAGATGAAATGACAACTTTATCATAACATCTACAAATATATTGTACATATTGACAATCAAACAAAAGGGGTATCTATTTCAAATTACTATACATATTTGACTATCACAAAAGGGTTACAACTCCCAATTTTTCCCAATAGAGTTGAAGAAAACCTGCAAGTTTTGTCATGGATATATCAAACACAGCCAATCTAATTATTAATAAAGCTAAACTAACATCATATTATGAAGACAAGCAGCCAACAAGATAATAAAAAAATGCATACGAAAACACTTTCATGCCAAAAATTAAATTAACCTAAAGAAGGAAAAGATACGGGATTCCCTTGTGCTGAGAACAAATCGGGACCTACAAGTTTGGAAAACATTCCACCTCTTTAACTCGAAAGCCACAAAATGTTTTAAAATTTGAACTATGGAACCCAAGATACCAACAGTTTTTGGTACTATTTGGTAGTCCAAAATCCGCCTCAGACAAAGTGGAAAAGAAAAGGGGGATTTATATAAGAAAGATTGGGGGAATTTATTGTTAGAAAACGAGTGGAATAGAATCCAAAATTCAAAATTTCAAAGGATAAGGGGGGTGAGTTGGAGGGTGTACGACTTTGTACCTTTTTCAAACAGAAAAGAGGGGAATCTTCTGATTTGAGCACAGGAGACAAGCTTGTACAGGAAGACTGGAGACCCTCATTGGCCTTCCCTCTTTCAACTTTGGAGAGGATCAGTCGAGGGAGAGAGACACACACTCGAGACTCCAATTCGATGGCGACTGTGTGGCTGTTTTTTGGTACGAGTAGCTACTGCGGGGGTTTCTGGTTTCGGTCTTGTTCTAGGTTTGACGTTGTTTAAGCTACACATATGTTATGTTTTTGATGAGGGAAAGTGGCGAATTAGTAGTGAAGGGGTTATTTGGGCCGGGTCTTGTGAATGGGGCCAAGACTTTGGTTTTTCTTTTGTTTTGCATTGAAGCTAAGGCCCCAATTCTTTTTTCAAGGCAAAAAGACCCTTGGTCCTTGAAATGTTAAGATTAATTAAAAATTTAAAACTAAATGGAATTATTGCTTTCAATTAATTAGTATCCTCTTAATTCAGAAACATGAACACTCATCCTAGACATAAGGTTTTCCTTCACTTCATTAAGTTTTTTTTGACTCCACACCATGCTCACTTCGTTCACCCCCCATTTTCGAACACGTTTTCAAAATCTTTATTGTAAACTATATAAATCAATTTTATTTCAAGTATATATAAATTATATTTTATCCGGAATTAAAAAAAGAAAATTGCCATAAAACTAAAGTTTTTTTTATTATTTTTCACAATAATTTTTCATATTGTTGAAAGTCACGAAGTTGAAATTACATTAAATAGCATAGGGATAAAAGTGATGTCAACCTAAAAAGGACAACAATTAAAACATGATAGAACCCTCGGTAAGCCTAATAAATCTAACTAAAGCAGGTTTTCCTCAAATTAGAGAAAAAAAAAATCCTCATTCCCCTCACCGCCCGGCCTTCTCTGGATTCCTAATTATAGACCCATATTATTTTTGTTCAGATTTCAAAAGCCATAACAAAGAATGATACTTTTTTGTAGGCTCAAAAGGTAGCGTCTTAATTTTATTTGTAGTCTTTAATCAAGTCATAACGTGGCCATCTCTGTTGTAATGTTTTATTGTTATATTTAATCTAAATAATAGAGGTATCACGTTTAATAGGAAAAAAATACTTTGACTTACATTTTTTTTATAGAACACTATACCCAATGAATACTTCCCTAAAACCCCAAATTATTCATGTTTTGGAAATTTCAAGATTTTTTGGGTGTATTCCTGCTAGTAAACTGAACCAAATTGAACAAAACTTTTTTTATTAGGGTAGTAGTGATATACTTCATCCTTGTCGGTTGAATATGAAATTCGAAGATCATTTGCTTCAACAAAGAAGTAATCATACAAAAAATTCAAATTCAAATTTAAGAAATATTTTCATTTGAAGTGTCTATGTGTATGCACAGAAGAACCATATCCTCACTAATTTCAACGCAAATTTTTGGTTATCTGCTTCCGCATAAATTAAGTAGACACTGCATCATATCTTCACTTAGTAGCTTACAAATATAAGTCACAACTGCTTATTTTTCCTCATTCTTCGAGGAAAACAGGAAAGATTATCCATGTAAATAATAAAGTTGTTAACAGTAATAAAACCCAAAATTACTAATTTAATTGATATGCAATTTCAGATAGGACTTAGGAAGAAATGAAGAAGTGGAGTTATTTGTTAAGATTATCTAAAAGGTTTACTTGGATTGGATTAGGGATGTAGTGGGGTTTCGTTTCTAATTAATAGAGGAAATAAAGGCTTAAATTTACAAACATTTATTGATTTATCCTTTTGGAAAATGGTGCCATTCCGACAAAACAAAAATAATAGAAAAATTGAATTTCCCAAACCAAAATGACAGTTAGTTTGGAATCAATTTAGGTATCATTATAACCTGATGGGGACTTGTAATACATCAAAATTTTCGAATATCAGACTCGAATCATTCTATAACACCACAAAACTCTACTCTTAAAATTATAATCGGTCATGTAGCACTTCAAACATTAGGAAAGGCTAAAAAGGGTTATCTGAAATGTCCACGAACCCAAAATGGACCATGGACCCTTCACGACTCCCTATACGGACCGTTTAGGGGACCAGGACTATTTAGGGCAATGTGACCAACCATCAAAGGCTGACAAGGAGGGGTCACTTGGACGGGATCCTAGGCAGGGTGGTGTCTTGTACGGTCCTTTTGGGGGTCCATACAAGTCACCCATCAATTTTTATATTTTGGATCAACTTCAAACACTCATATCTCTCATCACATAATGAATTAGGTGGTCCATGACTTATTAAAATAAAGGTCTTTGAAATCCTTCCAAATCAAATAAATTTTCCTCATTTTGAGTTTCGAATAAAAACTTATGTCTGTTTTAGAGAAACATTGTCGGCCAAGTGAAGTTTAACGGCAATATATACGGAACAGGATGCCTTAACGGTCTGCGAAACCTCCCTTTTAAGGTTATCTTGTAAAAATTGAAAGTTGGACGGTCATTTGGTCTTTCTCCGATATATTTTTGTTTTAAACTAAACATTTTAACCCTTATTTCTCAAGCCTTAAACTACGGATTTTACACCACCTAAGTAAGGGCTTTTTTAAAAGTGTTAAAAATTCATGTTCGTTAACTCTAACTACTTCAAGATATTAAAAAAACGGTTCCAAGAGAAGAAAAACTAGGGCTTCCACGTGTCTTCGCCAGTTCCATCGATTTGCCAGGAAACTACGTTTTGCAAAACATAGTGCTTAGAGAGTTCTCTATACATTCTTACCTTTACTTTCAAAATCATAAAACCGGTAATAGGGATTCCTATCCTTAGATTGAGTTTCTAGGGAGATTAGTTGATTTGAAGTTCTTGAGTTCCTGATCTTTTTGGAAATTTTATTCCTAATTCTGAATCAATATATATGCACTTGTGATTTTATGTGGGCTGGATCATGTATATATTTCAGCATGAACTCTATGATTTGGTATTCTTGAGATGGGACATGTCGTCTGAGTTACTGATTTTTAACTCTGATATAACTTTTCTATAGGGTTGATATCCTGGAGTTGCTTCGGTCATGTCTAATTTCAACATGAACCTTATCTTGAGTATCATTGAATTCTCATTGAGAATCTTTTAAACAAAATAGTACTGTTTAAAATGAATCTTGAGGAACTATGAGGGAGTTTAAGAAAAAATATTCAGAGGAACTAAGTAGTACTTCGAAGGAAAATGTTTTTTATATGAAGAAAGGTAGACCCGTTTTTTTAGAAAGATAAAAGAGTTTTAGAAAAATTAATACATAGAAATTACGCTTAAAGAGATTTTTTCTTAGTATTAGCTCAACAACGGGAAAGTTTTTTATTGAGAAGAGAAACCATTGTTTTAAATGAGCAATGAGCGGTAGAACTATTTCAAACCAGTAACTCTTTATACAAAGCTTTCAAACTAGAGAAAGAGAAATGTTTTTATACATTTGATCAAGAGTATATATTTGGAGTAGTATTAAATACCAATATGTGGGAGAGTTCAAACAACTCATATCCCCCATAAACTATGTTTTGCCGACATGGGTGCAAGATCATACTTTTTTAAATGAATCCTTAGTTCCTTTGGAAGAGCTTAGGTGGGATTCACTAATTGAGGTGTCTAGATCAATATGGATAGTTCTGGCAAAGTGGACAAGTGTTGTATCATTGTCATAACACCCGTAGCAAAATAGACAAAAAAAATTAGTTTTCAGGAAAAATATGCAGGGGCGACACGCTGGAATCGAAGGACCGTAGCCAGAACCACGGGTCCGTCATGCCCACAAACGTTAGTAGGTCCAAACGACGTTCGTAAGTCCCGTGACCGTTCGATAAAGACTTCCTTCAACCACTCTCTGAAAAGAGCTCTGGATCAAAACATGTTTGTAGATGGAAAATTTTGCAGAGGCCAGGTAAAGGGAAATGCAGTGGGTCCATCTTAAAATAATCATAACTATTAGCCACAAAATGTATTTAGTTCTCCATGACCACCCACAGAATAGGAATTTAATTATCTTTTCCATACCCCACAACTGCTAAAACCAGACCTGCGAAGTAAAAAGTTATGCATTATCTTAGTAAAGGACTATAAAAAAGGCCCTCACGACGGACCCACGACGGGGAGTCGACGGCACGACGGACTGTAGGTCCCCGGCCCTCTTTAGGCCTGACAGCAACATTCCGAGGGGTCTGTGACCTTTCCCCACTATGTTTTAAACCCAATTACGTCGTTTTGACCCAAATCATCATATTTTAGTCAGTGTAAGACTAAACAAACAACCTTAAAACATATCCAAGTTAAATTATTAAATCAAAACTTAGAAAATTAGAAAACGAACTAGAGGAGGAAAATAGCTCAAGAAACCTTAGTTCAAGGAATGCCACAAGCTCCAGCAGTTTCAGCCCCGAAACTTAAGTATTTTTCCATGGATTTCGTCACCAAGGTATGGGGGATTTCATAGATGGGTTCCTTTCACCCATTGGGTCCTTAGTTTCAGTCAGTTCTTGATTTTCTATCATGATTAACTAGGTTTCTAGAACTTTGATAAACTTCATGATTGTTAAATATATGTTCCAAATCAGATTATCATGTTATTACCTCAGCTATCGAATGAATTTAAAAACCCTAGCTTTGTACTTTTCTTTAGTTCTTGAATTAAACATTATAGGTCCATATATTGCGACACTTTCAAATATACATAACTCAGTATAGATGCATACACTAGTACGTTTAATTGTTCATTCTCAGTTGCATGTTCAGTTATGAGCTCATCCAGTATTCTTAAATTAAATTCAGATATTATTAATCCAGTTAATGTACAGAATCATTAGGAGTAGCATAGTACCGAGTTGGACTAGGGTTTAGCGTACTCTTCAATAGTCCCAGAAACTACTAGCCTAGTAGTTTTAAGTCTCCTCTGTGGGAACATAGTTTTAGTGATCACGGCAACATGCCTTTAATACCTTTGCGGGGTGGGGTATATTGGTCCTTTGATGGGGCGTATACATTGGACTCCACCATTTACTCATGTGGTTGTATTATCGGTGAATAGTAGCTCCACAGTCAGACGACTATATGCATTACATGTATAAGTCATTCAGGTCATTCAATTATAACATGTTATAAATTGGTCAGTACACAAGTTAGGCTAGAAATCAGACATACGTTAAGATTATTATACTTGTTCAGTATGGTTTTATTAGCTGTACTCGTCCTAATGAATTAGTTACATTTACATGTACAGATGCATACATGCGCTACATCTTCTCGTGAGTAGGTTCTGGTTCTCAGCATCCGATCACGCTATAGATAGATTTTCGATCTCCAATCAGAAGATCGGATGGTGAGTCATCTTCTCCGAGGAAAACAGTCATGAGTTTTCGTTAAGTCTTTAGTAATTTAGTTTCATTTTTGCTAGATTAGTGGGGCTTGGTCCCCGTATTTTAGTCTGGTAGAGGACTATTTCCAACACATAGTTAATTAGGTTAGTATTGAGTTTAATATATCTTTGTATAAAATATGTTTTCAAATATCTCAGTTATAGCGATATGGGATTACCCACCATATTTTTTTTAAGTATGATTTACCTTCCGCAAACAGTTTATAAGCTTTGTATGCTCCTGATCATGCCCTCAGGGTAGATTGGGATCACTCGTGCGTCCTAGGTCCGTGTCCGCTCTCGGGTGGGTAGCCGGGCGTGACAAACTTGGTATAGAGCACTAGGTTCAAGGAGTCCTAGGGGTGTCTGAAGCCGCACTTTGTTTTATAGAGTACTTTTCATGGGTGTTAAGTTGCACCACATCGATGAGAGGGAGGTACAACAAAGTGTTTTTTTTAGGAAAACATTCCTTCTTGTTAATCATATCGTGCGTAAGGTTATGATCTTAATTCCATTAACGGACGTTGAGCGCTTAAAATCATTGCCTTCTCGTAGAGCTTAGGAATGGAATGCTAATGGACGCATTGCTAATGCACTTCCTCTAGTACCTAATAAAAAAGTTCAAACGCAGAGTTTCAGAATTCCAATTCAGCTTTTGGGTCAAAGTATGACCAGACAGAACAAGCATCAGGTTCTTGTTCCTACTAATAGAAATGACCGATTAGTGGAAGTCATATTTGTGATTTTGTTAGGATGATTCTGCCTAGTTTTTAGAGTCGCAAGTTGTTAAGGACCCACAAAAGTTCATTGATGAGGTCAAGAAATTTTTTTGTGTGATGTAAGCAACTGGCGGTGACAGGTGAGATTGACATCCTACCAACTCAAGGATGTTACTCACATATAGTTCACTCTGTGGAAAGACAACAGATATGAATTTGTCTTTTGTAACTAAGTATAGCAGTCCAATTCAATGCCAGTCCAGAAACTCTATCAGAACATTTCTCAATCTCTACTCTAGTCGGTGACCCAGTTATAGCTTGACGGGTTTACATAAATTGCCCTGTCATAGGTCTCTCACGAAATTAACTCACAAAACACATTATAGTAGATTAGAAATTGATAGACTTCGATGTATTTTAGCACAGAGCGTACACCGTAGTTATGCATCCGCGATGCGCTAGAAACTAGGATTTTTCGTCTTTCAGCCTTTTAGACAAGACCAATCTTAGAATGGAGGGTAGTATGCCTAGCCCTATGGGTCATTTTCTACCTTAAGGCCAGAAGAAGATGATATTAAGGGTTGTATCTATATCATCTAGTTGGGATACCCAGATTCTCGTACAAACACCAATTCTAGAATCAGTTCCATATTGTACTTTATGAATTTGCTCGACCCCCCTCGCTAATTCCAAAACCCTATCTTCCTGGGGTCCCGGTTCCCTTCACCTTAACGGACATCTGACCTTGGAATTGATTCTCTTTCAATTATACCAGCCTGATATTCCATTCCTCTTTAAGAATGCCTCCCGATGAGCTTAAGGCATTGAAAGAGATTTGACCCCAAACCAGACTTCTACCTGATCTACGGTTCATCAAAGTAGAGTATTCACCACTGGGGTGCACCAGTACGCTCGTTTGGACTAACCACTGATTCCCTGCAATTTCATGAGATTTGGATGAAACAGAGTGTTCTCAAAACAGTACCTTATACATGTTAGTTAATCGGTTATTGATGATATCTCATGTTGCTGAGGTTTTGTGAGGCAAGAACCGGTCAGTCATTGAGAGTTTCTTCGCCGATTTCAAGATCGACCCGTTATCCAGTAGTAAAGTTGTTTAGCCTAAATGGAGTTTTATTGCAATCCCGCTGCTTTCCCCTTAATCCAGATTTATTCTAGAGAGGCCGATCCCCCTGTAAATTCACAAACAAGATAGAAGCCAAGTGACTTTCAAATATTGGCAGCCTACTCTGCGAAGCTATACAGAATTGTATTCTATAGCGGTCTCAAAGAGGGGTGATCCTTACACAAGGTTCGTGGAACCCCGGGGAGGACAGATCTCTTCTCCACTTCAGCACTCCACGGAGAACTCGGTTGACTCAGACGATCTTTTGGGCAAGGTACCAATGGTGTCTGCATGGGGCATGGAGAAAGTTCGTCCACACCGAATTGAAAACTTAGATGACTAAACTTAGGTCTTGACACGACTAGCTAGAGGGGGCTCAGCCGCTTTACAGCCCTGATTATGTGATCCTATTCGATTGCGTCCAGAGTTCTCCCACTTGTCCCAGCCCCCACATTATTTTTCATTTCTACCCGGCCTTTCTACACTTTGCCGCCCACCAACGCCACACCCTTTTTTTTCATGCTTCTATTTAGTCGCATCTTGTGTTTATTATGCGTTACTCAGTGCTTCTTCAAACTCCTCCCTGGAATATAATCAAATGGTATTGCAAAACCCCCCCCAATAATTGTGACCCCAGAATGTATAGGGTTGGAGAAGACATCTCAATCACAAACAGACCAAAAACCCCCACCCGCCCCCACACACCCTATCACATTAACAAATCAACACAAACTACCTCATCATCCCCTCTCACACAAACATCCCAAAAGCCAGCCCCATGACAACATAAACTACCAACACCCACCACTAACCACCCCCCCCCGACCCCTCCCCCCCCCCAACCCATTTCCCCACCCCACCCCCCTCCCCCCCCACTCCCTCTCTTCATTCCACATTCCCCCCCCGCCACCCCCCCACCACCCCCCTCCCCCTCCAATCTTTTCCCCCCTTCTCTTTTTTCTTTCCCCTTTATCCCCTTTTTTTTTTTTCCCACCCTTTAAACTGGCCTCTGATTGTGTGTTGCTGCCCAGCGACTCCGGTTTTAAATTTCTCATCTCGCAACCATTTATCTGAACCGCCGAACTACGAGACCCCGACCAACCACTCAACAACTCCCCCCCTCGAGTCCCCCCCCCACCCTGTTCGCCAGTTGCCTGTGCTTCTCGAACATAAGCATCCTAGAGCACAACTCAGCGTTGGTGTTGCTGAGATTTCACCGCACAGTTCAGCAGAGCTGTTCCTTTCCCCCCTCCCCCCTCCCCCCCCCCCCCCCCCCCCCCCTTTCCCCGCCCCCCCTCCTTCCTCCCCCTCCCTCTTCTCCTTCTCAGTATGTGGTTTCACAGAGGATAAGCAGTTGAACTCATTTCCAGTGGTGGAGGCTTGCAGTCCTTCTCAGGCTATGCTATGCAGTGATGCATGATCATATCTGCGAAAGCCCGCTTTGACTAACTGTAGCCAGCCACGTTACTCTTAGTAGATTCTTCCATCTCCCCCCCCATTCATATGTGGTAGTTCTAGTGTCGCCATGTTGAGGCCAAAAGACGGTTCTCTAGGGCAGGAGTGTGTTTTACTATTAGGCTTGCATTCGTCCTGGTAGTCTTGACTAGCTTTGGAGTGTAGACTCTCTATGGGCACATATCTTTGTGAATATGCGGTCTCACCGTTCAAGATGGGTCTTAGACTCGATTGTTTGTTAGTGGGGTTAAGGAAACGCCGAGGTGATTGATCTTCGCTTGAAATAAGGGCTGCCACGTCACAACAATAGCGAGTGGCAAGCGCCTAGTCCTCACACCTAAGGGCGACAGATGACCGCGAGATCTGGCCCCACTTGTGCATACTTCTCTAGGTAGCATGTATCACTTGAGTGGGAGACGATTGCCCCCAACCACCCCCGTAGATATTCCGCACCGACGCTTCATAAACTCACGGTATCCTAGTCATTTCATCCACGGTGCACTAAGACCCCCTGTACAGCAACATCTCAAGCCGGGGAACCCCAGATATAGGTGGAATGCGCACGCAAAAGGGTATAGTGACTTGTGAGCTAGTGCCCCAATTCCAGCCACGTCAACCCGGCTAGCATGATGACCCTAAGCACCACCCCCAGAACAAACACCGCCGAGGTTGACTGCCATCTCATCGAGATCAGATACAATTCATATAGATGAACGTCCAAGATGGATGTGATAATAGGGACGATATACCCTACATCCAACGCAAGTTTTTAGTCGCTTGACTACGCAAGATACATCGACCAGTCCCTTTTTCTTTTCAACGGACAACACCATGATTAATGCGCCACCCGGATGCAGAGAAGGTGACCTAGTCTATCGGATGATTAACGTAATTATCGCCAGCCTATTTTCCGGCGGCCTAACAAAGTATTACATATTCCGGCAGACGAAGGACATGCCAAGCTCTTCACAATTAAGAAAACCCTGTGATTTGGAATGAGGGGCACTTTGTCTCTCATTTCATATAGAGGTCCTCATTTACCTCCTCCTTTCTGGAAAGTCTTTCAAATAAAGGATGGCTTACTCAAGTAACCTACACCTAGATAACAATTATCATCCACAGCCGCCGCAGGCAGGACACATTGAACATACACATTTTAGGACAATTTAGCGGATATGTTGCAGACTTGGTGTGTGATCGATTTCAATGGCGTCCTTCCAGTTGGGCCCACGATGCACTCACCTCTATCTTATTGCGTTTGCCTACACACTAATAGTACCATCATCCAATACATTCCGATGGCCCTTATGAGGCTTAGCCCTAGGGATCAGATTACGATCTTTTGCTGGTGGTTTTTGAGAGTACACGCTAGCGGAAAAACCGCCTTCGAATCGGCTAGATTCAGGTCCTTGATTGCTATGATAAAGTCACAACTCTTTAGATATAGACTTAAGACAGCCCAAAGTCCGTCAGAAATCTCTATACAGAATGTTCAGGAGCAGCAAAACTCGAGTTACAAGTGACGATTGGCGTTTTTCTGAAAGTTCACCTATGAACAATGTGGGTGATGAGTTTTGCGAGAGAAAGGGACGTCAGTCCTAGATATGTAGTCCCTTACAAGATCATTTAAAAGTCCATGGCATATGAGTTAGAGTTTATGCCAGCAACAATTCGCGCAGTGGAATCCGGCGCATTCCATATCGTCACTCTTGCAAGAAGTGCCTCATCGGGGGACCCAAGCCCTTATACGTGCCCATGAGAGGCCACTCGCCCCCCCCCCCCCCCCCAGCTGTTCCGCCAACGAAAGATAGTTTTCTTATGAGGGGAGCTGTACAGTGAGATTATTTACCGTAAGTTAGAAGGCTTGAGAACAACAAAGAAGGTCGATTCAGTCACAGGTTTTGTGGATTCTCTCACCCAGGCCCCACGTCAGGTCTACGTGAAGGGAGATACTTGGGAATAGAAGCCACAGTTGCACATGAATGAAAGCAAAATATGTCAACCTAGACAACCCCCCCCAGTTCGCCACCCCCCCCCAGCGATTTTACACTTGTTTCCCTTCCAGATTCCGCATCAGCTTTGCACACCGGTAATAAGTTCTCTCTTAGTTCTTACTCATTCATACGTGAAATGGGTTTTGAATCATTTCCCCTCATTATCCGGTATGAGATCTATTTTGCGTGTGCTTTGCATGATACTCAGAACTCCAACTCTTATTTAAGACAATCAGTTCATCACTGTGATTTTAGTAGTGGGGTTTACTCTACTTTACCCTCTATTTTAGCTAGTTTATCCCTAGGTTTAGTCTTCACTCGAGGACGAATCGTCCAAAAGGGCGGAGGATAAGTAACACCCGCTGGCAAAAACACGACCAAAAAATTAGTTTTTCAAAAAAAACTGACAACGGTCGTCCCCCCCTCAGCTACCAAACAGTCTCCCCCCTGCATAGACAGTAGCGTACGCCACCTGATCTAACCAGCCAACCCCGCCAGCCCCCACCCCCTAGATCATAACACCACAACCGCCTCGATGGATACAGAAACACCAAAATTTCAGCCTAAGAAAAATTGGTTAGCCTTGGACTGCCGGCCCCCCCCCTGACAACTTTACGGTCCATAGATCAAAATGCACGTTCCATAGTCACATGCAAGAACGATCCGAGACTCCCTTCAACCACGCTCATTGACAATGATCTACTGGATTACCAGATGGTCGTAGGTGAACATAGCGTCCCCGTTTAGGGTTTGGAAATATGCAGTACTCCACCAAAACGGGGAAACCAAGTTGGGTCAAATTAATATACTGATCATAACTATTAGCATGAAATTAATTAGGGTAAATTGACCCAACGTACACGATTCTAGACTAATTTGAACGATCTTTCCATAGACAACAAAATTGTTAAAACCATACCTCCGACCCGTAAAAAGTTAGCCTATTTTAGTAAATTCCTATTCGAACCATACGACCTCAAAGCGGGACCCACCATGACGGGCTCGTCGGCGCGCCTACCACAAAAAAGCCCGTCAGTCTGGACCATCTGTGAGGCCCAACAGCAACCTTTCCCAAGGGTCTTTGTGACCTTTTCCCACTCCGATTTAAACCCTAAGGTACGTTGTTGTGACACTAATCAACATAATTTAGGCAGTTTGAGCCAATAAAAACGTGATTAAAACAATACCTAGTCTAAAGTCAAATCATTAATACAAAATAGCAAATTAGAAGCAAGGGAGGCAGAAAAATCTCAAAGAACCCTAGTTCACGAACGCCCACAAGATCTTCCAACAGGTACTGGCCCCCAAAACCATACGTAATTTTCCATGGATTTATCACCCCAGGTATGTGGGATTTCACCTTAGTCAAATGGTTCCTTCACCATTGGGTCCTTAGTTGAATCAAGTTCTTGTTTTATCATGATAAACGTAGGTGTAGGGTTTTTTACAACTTTTACTATAACCTTATGATTTATAAATCTATGTTCGAAAAGATTAGCCTGTTATACTAGATTATCCATGAATTTCCCACCACCAAAAAATTAGATTTGCGATTGCTTTTAGTTCTTGATTGCCTATGTAGGTCATAATTCAAACACTTAGAACCCCCTATAAAGGACTCACCTTATAACAGTGCATTATGTAACCGTATTAATTTTGCCTTTCAGTTTTATGTTTGCTAATTTTTGAGCTATCCATTATTTACAGAAATTCAAGAATAATCGTTAATTTGACAGAATTCATGGGGACACGTCCTAAACGCCATATACAGAGTTGGGACTGGGGTTTAGGTACCCAATAGTCCAAAGAACTATTAGGGGCCTGTAGTTGAAGGTCCCTTGTGCGGCAATTAGTTTATGTGATCAGCCAATACATGCCTTTACTCACATCATTGGGTGTCTATATCGGGGTCCTCTCCGATCGGGGACGTATACATCGACTCAACATGTAGCAACTGTGGTTTATTATTTGTTACCCTAGTACGCTTCCCACAGTGCAGAGCACAGTTATGCAGGCCCACTCTTTTATAGAACTATTAAGTATTCAGTTTCAGTATGTTATAAATGCATCTTGCATCCAGTTAGTTAGAATCTGCCATCACGCGTTCACGATTACTTATACGCAGTTTTTGTGCTTGTTCAGTTATGTTTTTCTATTTAAGATTGTACTCTATCTATTCATTCTCCCGTCACTTTCAAGTAATGAACGGTATATCCGTGCGCCACATCATTTCGGCAATCTCGTGCGTTAGCGTTTGCGCATCACCCAAAGAACATACCAGCAAGCTCGATTCCCCCCCCAATCTACGCAACTCCGCAAGTTCGAGTGGTGAAGTCCCCTACTTCTCCCCGAGGTTACCCCACCCGGTATGTCGTTTTATGTCGTTTTTGTCATTAGTTAAGTTTTTGGGAGATCTTCACCCGGCTCGGGGCTGTGTCCCAGTATTTCTAGTTTAGTTCTAGGGATATTTTTAGACATAGTTGCCATTCATTTGTATTGACGTTAATCCTCTGTTTGATTACAACTCATCTGTTTTCACAACCTCTCTTTTTATCTTTTTTTATCACGCCTATGGGTACCCCTTCTTTTCATCCATTTAAGTCATCGCGATTACGCTTCACCCGCAATACGTTTTATATCTCGTAAGTATGCTCCATAGATATGCATACCTGGTTGCTTGCTCTCGCGTCCCCCCCCTGGTTCCGAACCCACGTCGACCGTGACTCGGGCGGTCTACGTCGGAGGGAATGACCACTGTGATTCGGTCCGCCCACGTTAGACGAACTGTCCACATCGGTTCCAGTGTACTTTTTTAGTTCAACTTACATGTTGAGTGTTAGAGATCAGTATCTATTTTTGTTCTTACACACTCACCTCTTCTCTCCTTCCTTTCGTTCATTACAACTATCGTTCCGCCGTATGAATGTACTGTCATTGCAGACCTTTCTTACCTTCTTTTTTTTATTTCTCTTAACATCCTATATTCAAATTGTCCTGTGATTTCGACCGACTCTCACTCCCTTGTATAGCTGAAGCTCAATACCGATGCTACCGGCATCCCATCACCACCGCTTTTCCATGTGTACTGCTTTTTTCCCACCCCCCCCCTCGCGCTCTCGACTTGCAGACTCCCCTACGATGATCCCCCCCGTTGTTTTAGTGCACCTCCCTCGTAGAGTCTTTTGAGGACTTTCACCTTCCTTTTCAATTTTTGCCTGTTGTCGGTTTTGGGTCTATCCCGACCCCTATCTTACCCCATTACGCTTCCTCCAGTTGTGATCTTGACTCCCCTTTTCCGTGATTTTTTTTTTGCAACTATTATACTTATCGATTGCGTCTTCTAGAGCACGTGAGTGACTCTTACCTTGTGTTTTCACACTTACAAAATTAATATTCTTAACGCTATACCCTTGACTTGCCCAACAGTGCAGTTTTCCTCTCCTGTGTAACACCCGACCGCATCACCACCAGATCTGCCGCTGGGGCACCCAAAACCTGGTTGCATGAGCTACCGTCACACGTCAACCCCCCCCCCCCACCCGCTGATACGGTCCGGGAGTTTCGACACCCTGTTGTTATGTGAGCTAGCAGATTCTACGTACCCTCGGGTTGGGATCTCCAGTCACTGTCCGTACACGGAATCCCTGACTATCGTTGTGCGTGGTTCTTCCCCCCTACTTCTCTAAATGCCGGGCCCTACACACCTCTTTCCGGCCCATCCTTTCCCTTCTTCCGCGCTCTCCAATGCGTGCTCCCTGCAACCTAGAACACACCATGTCCTCCGCCAACGTAATCCCCTGGAACTTTTCACCCGCAAACAATCCATTCACGTACCACGCCCCTTCATAATTATATGTAACCCTGGCAACACCATTGCCAACCCCAACCTATTCCACATTCTCAATCCCTTCCTCGCCGACCCCCCCCCCCCCCGCTTCTGTCCGACCCACCCCGTCTCTAGCCTGCGAGTCCCGATCTTCAAGCTGCATCGCGGGGCTTTGTCGCGCCCCCGTTCCTGCGCCTTGTTCTGTGTGATGCTTTAGGTGACCCTTTTTCTCAAACCTCCGATATGTCCTCTCTTCACATATGCTGTTGGGTTTTTCAAGCCTCCACGTCTAATGTACGTCCCCCCTCGCTTCGAGTCTACCCCCTAGTTTTCCCCGCTTGACGATGTCCTTACTGCCGCATTTCTTGTGTTGAGCTTTGGCCCCATAGTTTCCCTCGCCCAGGCTGTTTCCCTTATCCTGTCATCCGTCCCTTCGTAGTCTCCACCGTGCCCCCGCGTTTCACCGCTTGTTTGTGGTTGTCTGTCTTACGTTCTCTCAGCCCACCCACGCTAGTCCTATGCGCCGGCCTTCTGTTGTTGCACGCCACCCCCCCCGCCCCCCATGTCGTTCTTACTAGTCGAGTTTTTGTATCCTTCGGGGTCCTTCCCCGTCATGATTTGACCCTCCGATTTCCTGGAGCAGGTACAGCGTCATTGTTTACCATTTGTTTGGCTGAGTTCGAGTATACTTTCACCCCCTACTTTTACGGGAGTTTTTTTTTTTGATGCTGCCTCATGTGTTAGTCCCCCGCCCCCCCCCCCCAGTATTTGATTTTGTTGCCCACCTACTCTACACACCCACCCTCTAGCGTAGCCGCCCGTCAGCCGTAGGTTGATGTCACCTAAGGCTGATAGATTCTGTCGATCATGTTCTCCTAGCTTGTCCCCACGAGTTTGATTCTCGTGTTTTCAAAGGCGCTTACGAGACCTCTCAGCCCCCTGACTCTGCCTTGATTGTTAGAGCGCCCTCTTACTGGGACATGCTGCCTTTGTTGATCATGTGTGTTAGTTTATCCCACTGCTCTTCCGCTGCACCTACAGATTACTTTGCCAGCTCCTCCCCTTCGGCTGCGTCCCCATTCACATTCAAGACCCATCTCCCTCTAGAGCACCACATTTGGTAACTCCGCAGACCAGACCCATATCCGGTCTTATAACCACACCCCCACCATATTTACCGCTCCTTGTACCAAACAAATAGACGTTAGGAAAATCTGTCTTCCACCCACACGACGTCGTATCCGCCCCCTACACCCCCCCCACCACAACATCACAAGACAGACGAATAAAGGGTGAGTCCCTCCCGGTCTAGTCACGCGATTCCCCAAAACCCTTGCACGAAAAGAGTAGAACCCCCCCACCCACCACCCACGCCACCACCACCCACCACAACATAAAAGCGAAGAAAAATACTCTATGGTAGTGCTCTTTTTTTTCCCCACCAGCCAAGAACTTCAAGGCCCTGTCCTTGATTTTTACTGATTCCCAACATGAAATCACTTCGGTTGATTCTTTTTGGATCGGTATAGTCTTATTTCAAAGGTCTCATTAAGACTCCAAAATCATAGGATTTTGACGTAACAAACAGGCATTTCTAAGGGAAAATTGCTTGAAGATATCCTCAAACCTCTGTTACCACAATTGTCCCTTTTATCTAAGATACGAACTGGTCACCCGCCTATTAACCAATCTGAAATGACGACAACAATCCCTATTTGATATGAAGAGAAAAGAAACTATACCGTCACATTGCTATGACAGATTATGTATGATATTTACCACCAAATTTATTGGAAGAGAGATGCATTTTGGGCAGCCAATTAGGGGTTCCGCCGCCTTCATCCCGACCTCACCCCCCCCCGCAACATGGATGCAAAAGCCTGAACCCGTAAATAGACCAAGGTTATCGAAGAGTGCGGGTTAGACAGTGGATTCATTGGGGGAAACACTTTCACAGGGACTCAGTAAACTATTGGCCTGAAGCGCGAAGATGGCATCTCTGAAGAATTTGTGAACCCAAAGAAATTTGATTTTTTTACAAATATGATTATGTTCCGAATCTACAATACATACATCGCACTTCAAGTATATAATGAGGTCGTGGAAACAAATCCGCCCCCTTGTTATGATCCAACCCCATCCACCCCCACTTCACCCTCCACTACACAAGTATCATCAATACCACCACAGGCAACGTCAGTGGGAGGCCAGGCAGGCACCCATACAAGCAACATGGACCAGGCCGTCCCAAAGGATTAATTTGCCATCCATATTGCGAAGAGTCTGTTGCTACCACTAGCAACTGATACTCCTTATAGAGGGGAGCCATGAATTAATGCAGAACGAAGAATCGACGTTTCTAATCTCAATGTGAGTCATAAGATTCTATCTCCCCACTCTATGTCTATCAAGTCCCAGTTTTTATGTTTAGTTGTTTCTATGATTCAGCTTTGGTTTTTGCTTGTTTAGCGTCTGTGAATTTATTTTGTGGATTTGCTAACACCACTTGCAAAACTTGATTCACGACCCAGGCTCTACACCTAGCAAGTTATGATTTATATGGAATCTTACACACCACCCCGGTAATCGCTCGACTCCTCGGACACCAGCCGTCATAAGACAAGCCATCTCTAAAAACTACCACCACCACCTCTCCACCCTTACCTATCTTAATTGCACATAATCGTAACATAGCGGAGGAAAATTTACCACTTTTCACTATACGCAACACACTCATTGGTAAAAATAGTCATACTACTATACTCCCTCCTATTATTATATATTATTATATATACTATTATGGCTCACGTCAAATATAATCACTACCATAGTCTAGACCTCCCTCCGTGTAAACCCCCTTGTGCCATCTGAGACACCCCCCTCCCAACACTACCTACGAGTAAATCGGGACACCCAAACCTTAACAACACATAAAAATCCCACCTCGTCTAACCAGACCTCCCATTAACACATCACAACTTTAACACGACACAAAACGCTTCGCCACCTACCCCTGGTACTACCCCTCTTCCCTCAATAAGGTCCTTCACTTGCACTTGGGACACCTATCCACGTCGTTCACTTGGCCCGCCCCACACCCATCTTCACTCCCCACCCGCCACCACCAGCCCCAACTACACCCCCCCCACCCCTTGCCCTAGCCCCGTTCAAACAGCATGATCAGACGAATAGCTCTACACCCGTAACCACCATCCACGAACCCACGTATTTTCCCCACACAACCGCCGGTCACTTTAGTAAGCAGATGCAAAAAACACCACTGCACTTAACGAGGAACACTTTATTTGATCATTAGCAACATGTTTTCTTAGTAACCAGTCATGAAACTTGCACTAAAGATAAAGCTAGCTTCACAACCTACATGATATGAATGGATACAATCATGTTTATAGCATAATAATGTACATTTATCATTAACTTAAAAACAGCATTACATTACAATACCAACTACATTACCTCTCCCTTTCGAAGCAAATTCTCCTTAACGCTAACTCAAGTGTAATTAGTTACAACTTGTCTCATTTGAGTATCCCCCCCCAAATCAAGACATAATTTTTTCCCCATCATCATACCCTCTTACTCGCACTGTATTTAATCATCTTTATTAGTTTCAAACTTAGCAAACACCAACCACCCTTATCAGTCCACCTGACAGCCACCCACAGCCAAAACAGCCACCCTACTTATTCAATTAACCACTGTAACAAAAAACACGGCACACCAAACACATACAACCCTCCCAACACAAGAGCAACTCATAACCGTCTCCATGTGCCCAAACCCAACCCCCTACCCACCTCATGAAAGAAAAAACCCACCAACAACCCCACCCCGATACCACCACACAACCGCAGAACGTGAAAAACCGACCACACATAAACCATACCATGAAAGAACATATCAACACCACCAGCTCACGAAACCCATACGCACACTAACAAAATCAAAAAACACAACACACCTATCAGGAACTACAGCACCACAGACCCTCCAAGTGGCCACCCCAAAGTCCCAAAAAAAACAAAGAACGCCACACATAGAACAAATCCGCCAATAAAACACACAAAAACAAAAACCAAAAAAGACGTAAAAAACCAAGAAGTAACCCAACAAACAAGAAACAAAAAACAGACCGGGGTAATAAAATACCCAAACACACAGAGCCAGCATATGTAAAACCCACCATCCCAATAAAAAAAAACTTATACCACCAACACCAACCCACCACCACTGCAGCTATGTCAAAATATTCATTTACCAACTAGCAAATAACAGGCCCACATACTTCATACCAAACAATACGGACTATGACGTTACTACAACCTTAGTCATAAATCATTTATAGTTACCATATCGTAGGTAAAACTACCCCATAACCCCTCACAAGGGTATATGGAATTGTGCAAGGTACAAATGGATTCCTTACCCCCCGTATATACTAAGTAAACCTTAGAAGTATAATGTAACTCACACGCATAGTCCTGAATTCATACTATTAAACATCAAACAAGGTCATCTAACAAGGGGAGAACATTCATACAAGTCATATATAACATAAGTATTTACTTCATAAAGGTCTCCAATCCAATCCTTTCTTGAAGTCTCTAGCGCAATGTATAGGTAGGTTCCATAGCCCTCCTATACCAACCACACTTCTCAACGAATTTGGATTAGAGTTCATATTCATATCTTAGTTAATTTATTAACCTTCGGGATACATAGCCATCACTAACATAGACCATGTGAGCTACATGGAATCCGGTGTTCTACTCCCACACCAAAAAGAGAGGGTTAACACTTGCCGAAGCTGCAAGAGCTCGTACATAGTTATTCTAGGTGGGTCCACTAAGCTACAGTCATATGTGGGCACATAGTTATGGAACTAGGAGATTGCTTCTAGAATCCTTGACCTACTTAGCGTGAAGGTTTTTATCTCATGAGACAACACATATATTGGGACCCCACACTACTAGTCGTGAAGAAGGAAACCACCATGTGGACAGAGGACAGACTTACTAACGTTGAAGCTCTAACTCTCATGTCATGTTCAATGGTTCTAAGCAATAACTACCTTTTAAATATCATTAGCCTTTATATACCCATTATTTACATAAAGAATGGTCTTAGGAACTTACTCCCTCAATATATAAGATCAAAGATATCTAGGGTGGAGAATAACTACATTCATTCATTAGAACCTACTTATGTGAGAATTTTTTTCACATAATCATATCATATTATACATTGCATGTGTGTTGTGTACAACATATATGTGAGATCTACCTGCACATAAACACCTTTAGGCAAATATGTCATAACTTCAAAATCAATAACTACATGTATTAGAAATAGGTAGTGATGCATAGGGGAACTATTACTTTCCTTACGTCATCAGGAACTCATCCTACTATAGATATGCATGAACTTATGTGTGTTTTCATTTGGTGAACATGATCAATAATGACTATCACAAGGTATTGAGCGAAAGCCACCCTCTAAGACCATAACACATGTAACGTTCCCTCAAGTTCAAGTCATTACGCACACATATAGTATTACTGACTATAAAACTACAAACATTCACATTACAGCATAGGAGACACAACAACATACTCAATCAGTAGACTAGAAGGACTCTAGCATACTTGGCACACCTTCATATAGGGTTTCATTATGGGTCTGGGGTCATGCTATAAGAGTATTCACACATTAGCCATCTGACCTAGACCACCATACCTAACCCTAACCTGATTCCATCAAATTATAACATAAATCATTCCACACACCTAAATCATGCAACTAGTGTGGCGAGGTTGGTCCATCCCTCTCCCTGATGTTCATACCTACCAACCTTACATGCCCCACTATTCCGCATTCCCATCATCACCATACCTTCAGTCACCAACCCCCTCGCTACTCATAAACGGTCAGATAACATCAATTTACTTAAAACATAATATTAGAACAGGCTAAATCTTCAAACTTCCGAAGTATGAAATAATTATGATTAATTCATCTGCTCCAAAATGCCTTCAAGGCCATGATCATAATACATAACATGTACAAGTATATAAACACCGCCCCATAAGACTGTACCATACCATCAACACAATTCAATGTACAATCTAGGATTAATAGAAGAAATGCGTCAACTTACCAAATCTCCAATTTAATGATTTCTTTTTATAATTCCACCATAATCATATTTAATTGTATAGTATAAATAGAAATAAGCATTCAATACAATCTAATCACAATTCTCATAAGCATGAAATCAGATCAAAGACCCACATGAGTGGCCAATATGAGAAATTGGAGGATCATGATTTCTTCATAAAATTGGAAATAATTCATCATTAAAATCAGTGTAACTAAAACATATATCATATTAGAAGACTTTGAAACAAATTTGAGAATGAACCAAACGGTACATTGACAAATCGGATTTTTTACATAGAAATTATCTTTGAAAAACCTTTGATTGAAGGACTCCATAGAAAATGGATATAGGCCCATGAAGGAGCACCTCCCTTATTATGGAAAAGACCCACACTGAAGAATTGAAAAGAAAGATGCCAACGAATCCAACTCATAGTTGTTCTTGAGCTTGAGTCTTCATGGAGGTTTTAGAAGAACTTGAAAAGATGAGAGTTTTGGGATTTTGATTTCGTAATGGTGGGGGAGTTTGGCTTGGGAAAGCGGTTAAATAGTTCTAAAAATAATTAATAAAGTCCTCCTAAGTACAGCAAAAAAACCCCCTATTTTTTAGGAATTTAGACATGTTCAAACCTCAATTTCAGTTTGGGAAATCTTCAGTTGGTCGAGGACACAACAGTCGCGGTGCGGAGCTTGTTCAAGAAAGTTCTTGAAATTAAATTTTGGACAGTAAGTTGCTACCAAGGGTGCGGGCGCCTGTGTTTCACCAACTCACAAATTCTGCTGCTTGGGCGCCTTCTTGGCAAAAAGTTGGGGTCCCGTCGATGGACCCCTAGGGAAGATCCTTGGGAGGTCGGACCTGGACGCTTTGACCCTTAACATGCTTAGTAGGATACTAGCTTTAAAATAAGCTGCCGTCAACTTCAGAACAACAAAATCAAAACACAAAAAAAAAAAACGGCCAAACATACAAGGACTCGCTAGAAATGTCTAAAAGAAAACTTTGAAACGTCTAACGTTCTTAGAGGTTTGACCTCCAAATATACTTGAAATAATTATGCCCAAACTATTTAAAACAATTTAATTAAACCTATTATTAACCTTTTTAGGGGACATGTGAGGCTCTATATACTTAGCTCATTTTGAGGGTTCGAGGAACATGACTGAATTCTACTCTGTTAATATAGTTGAGGAAGTTGGTTAATTTACATTAAATGAGTTCGTTAAAAACCATGCATAACTCTTGAAACTATACCCAAAGAAGGAGATATATAAACGATGGAAAATAGCAATGAGGAGGAAAGAAAAATCTTACGAAGATAGGTAAGGAACCAAAGGAAAAGCGAAATCAAGGATCAACAAAAAAAAGGCGAGTTACGGGACAAAAGAAAGAATACAAAGAATTTTTAGAATGAACGACAAATTATGTCTCATTACATCAGTTTTGGAGAGGTTGGTGGAAATTATGAGAAACCAATTGAAGAAATTTGTCAAGAGAATCTATTACCTTGGGCACTTGGCAAAGGACTTTCAATGTAATTCTCAGTGAAAAAGAAAAGCTGCAGGTGTTGCAACCCCAATTTTAATCCTTCACCAATATCGATGAATCATCAAGCTTCTTCAATCTTCAATATTAAAATAACTAGTTTAACAGTTTCCAATATTCAAAGTATAAAAATAAAAACAGTTCGACAAGTTATTGTAAATAGTTTTGTACTTTTATTAATTTTTACATAAATTATATGTCCTATTATTGTACATTTTATGAAATTTAAAATAATCTAAAATATTTTTTTTCTAGTTGAATATTTATTTAATAAGATTGTTTTGAAGCGTATTAAGAGGGAGAAGGTAGGAAAAACGGAAAAAAAAGCGGGCAAGCGGGGGGACTAAATAAGGAATATACATACAAACATATTTGTAGAAAAAGTTTAAGGGATACAGAGGTCTAGGTTTACCTTGAGCTAATTTGTATCTTGGAAATCTCTTATGTTGCTGTTTTACTGTCGCCTGCTCGAGAAAAAAGGAATATCCCTTTCCCATTTATAAAATTCATCTTATCTCGTGTTTTTTGTGTTTAAGTTTTTAAGACATTTGATTATATTTGTTGTTATTTACTTTCGATCATTTCCTTAATGGTGATACCGATTTGCTTTTTAAGCATTTGAATTATAGTTAAGTGTTACTCATTTTGCTGATAAACATTATGTTGTTGCTTTGGGTATATCATCTAGTTTATTAAGCTATGTTTTGATCAAATCTTACCCAAGTTTTATCATAGTTTCTAGAAAGATATATTGTTGAGTAGCATGCTCCATCCTTTCCAGTTGTTGTTTAATCATTTATTGTTAATTTTGTAAATCTCAAGCAATATTTGTTTATGCTCCTTACAGATCTCAAGTTTGTATGAATAAAATAGATGATGATGTATAGTAAAAGCCCTACCACCTCCGAAAAAGAGTTTAATTTGTTTGTTCTTACAAGCTCCCAAATATTTAAATATGACATGTTGGATTTTCTACTTTGATGCCGCTTGTACATTCATGAGATTGTTGTTGTTATTGTCTCGGCTTCTCGTATCTTATGATCAATAATGTGTGTATGTTAAGGTATACTAATGAAGAGTTAATATAGTGTGGTGGCTCATAATTAAACAATTGTTTTTTTTATTAAAATCCTGAGAGTCTAGTGCGACTTAGAATCTCCTTATTTATATGCCAAGGGGGCTTTTCGGAGGCCATTAAACTCTCCCCCTCGAGTCAATCCTTTATTCAATTGAAGTTGAATGGAATGCCAACATACAAATTTTAGAGCTGGACTGATTATACAGGTTTTGGAAAGCAGAAAAAATAGAGAAAATCACGTACGGGGGATAATGTTGTATACTATTGAAAATACATACCGTCTCCATTGATTACCCTACGATGAACTACACCATCTTATTACGCTGGACCGGAGGACGAAAAGATTTCGCTAAAACAACCAGTAACATGTAGCAGGCAGTTCTTAAAATATTGAATTACTTAGATTATGAAGATTGAATAAAATTGGGTCTCAGACCAACAACTGAATTTGGACTAGGTGAGGCCAACATTTTTTAAAGGTTGGAACGGGTATTAATAAAAATGAATATACGGTGTGTTAGCCACAATTTATAATTGAAGTTTCTCAATTGACAAATTGAAACAACGCCAACGAGCTCTATATCCACGGACTACCTCTGGTCAGGATCGACACTCGAAACCATGCTGATCCTCAAGCGAACCTTTCCCCATGGTCTTTAAATCACGGAAGACAAACCTCAAGTTTGACATCGAGGAAAAAACATAATAAAAAAAAAAATACGTCATATCATAACTATTGGCAAAATGGCATTTGATTCTTAATAACTGAAAACAATCAACTAAAATACTGTAGTCTATAAGCCCTAAACTGTCTAGCGATGGGATGTTTGGCCAGACCCCACCAATCCTAACGCTAAGATAATGTTAGAAAAAAAAAAAGAAGATGTCCTCCATGCAAAGGAGCTCCCCCACAAACTTTGAAGCTCAATCTGGATGAATGAAGTGTTGCGTGCTGATCCTGGGTACTGCGTCTGCATCATGAAACGATGCAGGCCAATTGGCAGTAGTATATTGAATGTATGAGTATGCGAGTTGGAGAGATAACAACGACTAAGTTTGAGGGATTGGAGGGGTGCGACTGTACATTGGGCGTTTTCCAACTCAGAGTAGGGGGGGGGACTCCCACATGATAAACATATAAGTAGCTTAATCACATGCACATGTATATATTAATAGATATATATGTATATATCATATAATCTCTATTATAATCTATATATATATATGATTGTAATTATATAATATATGTTTATATATATATATGTATATATATAGATATATCTCTCTGTCTCTCTCTCCATCTCCCGCTCTCTGTCTCTCTACCTCTCTCTCTCCTCTCCTCTCTGTCTCTCTCTCTATGTCTCCCTCTCTGTCTCTCTCTTCTCCTCTCCCTCTCCCCTTGAAAACCACCATAGTTCGTTAAAGGGCATTCATCAGCAACTCCCCTTAAACTTATATAAGAATGTCATATTGTCTCTATGGTAGTTTCTCTAACCGACAACCACATCACATGAGCCTATCGTGAGTACATGTCCTACTCACGTTGCAAGAGGACCATCTACACCTTGCCATCGGGATAAACTTACTCACTTGTGGATCCACTAGCTTCTTAGTGATTCATCTAAACGTATTATACGTCAATTCCCATGTGCTACATGGTTTACATGGGACTTGAGTAATATTAACTCTCGTCTCCACATCGGTGCTCAATACTACTCCCAAAATGTACTTTGCTCATACTTTTAATAAACTTCCTTCCCTTTGGGTTTGAGATAATTACTGAACCATTACTTTAAAAGCTCTTTTGAAATCATTTCCTTTTAGTTCAAAACTCTTTTTGGAACACTCTAGTGCCAACATGGGAATTGACGTATAATACTTTTTAGATGATCACGTAAGAAAGCTAGTGGATCCACTAAGTTGAGTAAGGTTTTATACCGATGGCAAGGTGTAGATGGTCCTCTTGCAACGTGAGGTAAGACGTTGTATCATCACTTAGGCTCATAGTGATGTGGTTGTCGGTTAGAGAAACTGCCACAGAGACAATATTACATTCTTATATAAGTAAAGTTGAGTTTCTTATTGCATTCCCTTTAACGAACTATGTTGTTTTTCATTTTATATATATATATTTATATATATATATATATTATCTATATATATATTATAATATATATTATATATATATATAGATATATATATATATCTATAATATCCTATATATATATCTCGGATATATATATGGTGTATTCTCCTAAATTAGCAAAGATAATCTCAATCCTATTGTCGAATCTTCATTAGAATCAAAATAATGAGTATTAATACTTTAAGCTCAAGATTACAGACTAGTGGAAAGAGGCAATCAAGAAAACTTGCCCAACGCATTATTATTGTATACTCATATCGAATAAGTTAGGTTGTCATTTATTTTAGAATCCGATTCTAGTATCCACCAGATCCGTACAACTTACGTCTAAGTAGAAGTTGATGAACCTCTCAAGTAGATAATTTTTCAGAATTTTAAGCACCACATTCCCCTAATCTTTTTTGAACAAAAGTTAATTCATTTGTGTATTTTTGGATTAAAAAAAGGTGATGCATCACTGACTTATATTATGAAGAATCACAACATCGCTGCCTGAAAAAGTCAATGTTTAAATCGAGAAATAGTTAGAATTTCTTCAAAGGTTCTGCTATCACTTTTTTGAACATCCATCTAGATTCTGCATTGGAGTACATTTTTTTTTGAAGTGATAGTATAATTAAAAAAAGCTCAACAAAATGTATACCTTCGCTCGGTTATTTCGTCTTTAAGTGTTGTCTATGATTCTTCGTGTCTTAGCATAAAGAGGTAATCTAAACGTAAACTTATTTTCAAGCATCATTGAGATTCCAATATATTTTAAAAGATTATACATCTTTTAGTTATAATGATTACTTGACTATTTAAAAGCCTAAACACTTTAATGTTTAACATGTTTCATTCAAAATCAACCGAATCAAATTTTTTGAAAATTCCATCTCCTGGAAACATATTATTAACATTACATTATGTGCAATTATCAGACTCAAATTGTGTTAAAATCCAAACAAAATACATCAAAAGCTAATGCATGTCGAAAACAGGAACAACTGCTGACATGCCTATAAAACAGTGTAGTAAACATTGTTCTCAGGAATCCCAGGCACATTACCCTCGAAAGAGGAAGAGGTGCACAGCGGACGTGGAAGTGATTGCTTCTAGAAATTATAGAGAAAATTTATCAGTTTCTGGAATGATAAAAGAGAAAAAACTTAGAATTACATTTTGCCCTTTGGTTCGTATACTAAACTCCTATTTCTCTAATGGAGTAATAAAGAAAGAACATTTAACCAATTATATCCATTCAAATATAATACACATCAATAAATTACTTAAAGCAAAATAAGGTAAATAATATTATATCCTAGCAAAAAATAATCATTATAACAAATGAAGACTACCTAAAACTGTAGATTGGTCGTTGGACATAGTATGGTATTAGTACGGTAATATTAGTTAGAACTACAACAACATAATATATATAAGGTGGTGTATTTTCCAACCAGAAATAAAAATAATTTCCAAATTTACTAAACAGAGTGAAACACCCTATGATAGTTAAATTAAGCAAATACAAAACTTAGTAATTCGATTGATTTGAAGAATAATGGTTAAAAAATTACTTAATAAACTTGTAAATCATTTGGCTAATACATCCATATAATACATTAATATATATATCTATATTATATCAGTCTATATATATCTATCTCGATAGATAGATATTAGATAGATAACTAGGCTAGATCTCTAGATCGCTAGAGCGATCGAGAGAGCGAGATTTTATGTGCTCATAACCGGGTTTCGATTGATGAAAATAGATTTTTAGACCACGCTTTTTTTTTTACATGTTAGCAATCTATGATATTTTTCTGTTCCGCCATTTTTTTTTTTTTTTCTTCCTTAAATACTACTTAAATGTTTGAGGAGCTTTAAAATTATAATTTCATTAAGATGTATAATCAATTACATGCTTAGAAACTTTAGCAGTAACTATAGCGCTTTTTTTCAAAGAAGACAAAAGATCCCGCATTTTTTTTTAAAAATGTAAAATAGTATTGAAATAGTTTAGTAATTTATTTTGTAAATTTTAAGTCAAAATAATCTCGAATGCACACCTCTTTTTGAAACAAAGTACCCTATTATATAACTAGTAATAGGCTAATTTATTTAACTTAAAAGTTTTGAGTTAAATCAGTTTAAAAACCTGAAACCGAATTCCACCCATTAATCTAAATTACCGCTTTTGAAAGGTCAAAGTTGTTATGTACTCTCGATAAACTGAAAGAATCGGAACAAGAGGCTCCAGTTTATGATCATTTTGACAATGGGAATATATCCCGCATCACTTTAACAAAATTATGTGTTTTCTATTATCTTTCTCCAAACCCTTGTGTTGATTTATAAAAACTTACATGCTCTTGTCATTATTAGTTTTGTTAGGTAATTCTCTGAACAGTTTCAAATCAAATAGTGAATTCATCATGATGAAATCACTGGAGTACAGAAATCAACAATATGAATTTTTCCACTTCTTATAAAAACCCTATGAGGTACGGTTCTTACTAAGAGATGGCCAAACCCCTCTACAATTTGTAACTTCTCATTTCCTCCGCTCCCAGGTTTAATATAAAACGCCCCTGTTTTTGTTATTATTCACACATTATTCTTTGTAGTGGTCATTCTCATCTTAACTAGAGGTTTTTGTGGTGATCACAATCATCTTTGTCAGGACTCTTCATAACTAGTGTTGGATTCTTGGAATGATATGTATTTAGTGGAACATGGGTTTTGATGGTACAGACTCAGAGTATAAGCCCTAGAATAGGACCAATTAAGTCCACACGCATATTGACCTCTCAGAGGTCTTATACAAACCCTTAGACTTCTTCATCCGCATATATATATGAAAAGTGTGATGATGAAACTTTTCACAACAACAATTCAATATTTATACAATCATAGAAAGAACTAAGTCTCGTCTGGACAATCTAGACACATAAAATATCTGGGTCACAACCCTGCATCCAATTTTTTTTTTTTAAAAGTAACATCGTCTATTACAATTCTTTTTGAAAGGAAATAACTAAACTTTACTATGTCTCGCAATCATATGGCACTACCAATCTTCTTGAAGAATGTTATTTCCAGCTTGTTTTTCTAAGAGACTCCCCCCCTCACTTCCACTAAACTTGTAGAAAAACTACCTAGGAATTAGCACATTGAATGCACTACGTATGGTGACACCTAGAAAACATGCTAAAAACGGGCATTGTACTTTATAACATACTTTTCAGCTCTTTTTGATTAGAAACCTCATAAACCCAGTATAAGAACCACCTTCAACGAACTCTAAAGAAAACGCATAATCAATATACATAGATTTAAACCTCTACCCAATCGTTACCCCTAAGACACGCCTAAATAAGATATGAAGAGACCACTCATACAACCCCTTCACTCCCACCTAAGTGAGTCTCCAAACTTCCCAAAGTAAGTTTATTCTTGTTTCATCATTTAGACATCCCACCTAAGGTTACTATAAGACTCACATATGTAATACATGAAGAGAGCACCCATACACCCTCTTTAAGCCTACTTCAGAAATCCTTGAAGCTACCTTAGGTAATATGACCCTTTCTATTCAACATGCATTAACTAAGGGTTTATTTGTTTCCATAAAGATTAAGAGGTTTGAATCTGAATACACATATGAATATTAAGATTTGCATTAAGATTCAGGTGTTCTGATCTGAACACACATTTGAATATTAAGATGTGATCTCTAGATCTAAACACTAAATAATTAATACTATTTGTTTTCAATATCTGAATGTGTATTGTTAAATTAACATTAAATTAATACAATGTCATAACAATTTCATTTCCACAAAATATATCACTTTTGATTAAAAAAAATTTAAAAAGTTTTAATAATCATGATTTGGAAGTACAATTTTTTTCATTCAAAAACCTTGATAAATGTCAATATCCCGATAGCGTTCTTGACACACTCAATACAAGAAAATTATTAATACAAAAAAACACTTGAACGAATTTATGAAAACTTACCAGTCAAGAGTGAAAAAAATGGTGTTTTTATTGAGAAAAGAGAGCAAGAAAGTTTTAGTTATGAGATAAAACGGCAACGCTTAAATCAGAGAAGCGATGATTTATTATTTGATAACTTTAAAATGAGTCTGAATGTTGTTAAGATCTCCTACGGACTAAGGGTCTTCGACCCATAAGAGCTTTGTTAAAATAAAATAAATAAACTTAATGGGCTGAATCTGAATAATTCAAGTCAGACCTAAAAACAACCGTACTATAGGCTGATCTGCCTGTTAACATTCAGACCTCCATTAAGTTTCAATCAATGATGCCTAAGTCAACCAATTCCTTAATCCTATAAGATACAATCAACAATTAATAGGAACTTCACATAATGGTAGGTGTCAAAAGACTAGGGAACCCCTCTAGACTTCACCAAGCCTACTCGTCCATGGTTTACATCATAGAGTCATAATTCCCCTACCCTACATTTGTGGAACCTATCCAATAACTAGAGTGTACATCAACATGATGAGAATAGGGCACTATTTCGGGTGGTGGGGTGGACATAGTATGGTGACTAGCTGGCATAGAATTTGAAGTTACCCTCTCTTAAGAGGGTGTTCTACTTGACAAGGGTAGAACTAGACATATCCCATGTTTGACATGGTTTAAGGATAGCAAGGATTCATTATACTCTTTTATCAGCTAAGTAGATATACTACCACAAGCATATTCACTTCGGTGTTTTTGCCTTTTTCTCATAGAGTAACATTCACTAAGTTTGATTAGAGTATTCTATTGCGATGACGTACCACTCTTAATCTTTTTCTGTCAGAGATTGTCAACTAGGGCTGCCTACCAGGAATATTAGGATAGCTTCTTATGCTTCCTAGAGATGGATTTTGTACTTCCGGGCCAGACCATCCGTAAGTCATCATTCCACTCAAGAAGGATATCTTCCGGTCTTTTACTTTTAGGCTTTTATTAACTTTCTTTCTTATTCAGGTTCTATGGTCTAGACCTTCTTTTCTTATCAGTCCTATTTATCACCTTAGAAGGCACCATCATCGGTCTACGAACCTTATCTTTCATTCATCATTCATTAATTCACATACATACAACGGGGCCTAAGCCTACTAAGTAAAAAGTTCACATTCACATACTTTCTATATCAAATATGAGGGACCTAAGTCTATCAAATCAAGACACAACATCATCAATATCCATATCATAACATTCAAGTACCATGTAGGGACAATAATTCTACTACACAAGATGCATATTATTCGTAAGTACACTTCTAGTCCTTTATCATCATATATGATCAATTGTAGAGAATCATATTATTAACTCTATTAAAAGATATTAGGCATTACAAGGTCTTCATCATTAACTTCACACTATAAAGAATCTCACTATATCATTCATCCTTTACTTTATCATATTCAATATAAGCCACAACATATTCTACATGATCACTTACTTCCCACATAGAATGCCGACAAGGCCATGTTCTAACACTTATAACACATAACACCGCTATCATAAGTGGGACCATACCAATCAATAGAATTCAATAGCAATTCTATACTAATAGAGGAATTAGGTCCTCCACCACTCCAATCATAGCATCAACCTTCTTGAGTCCCTTTTCAACCAATTCACTTACAAAGGCTCTACCAATAGTCATGTACACAATACTAAACCAAAACAACCAATCCTATCCATGATCTCAACACCATAAATATTAATGTCATCATTATAGGCATGTTTCATAAATAATTCTCTATGATTTTTGTACATACTAAATAGACCAATCCAATTACTCATGAATTCACTTAGATCAAGCCATGATAAATTCACCACTTTTGAGTCAAAATTAGGATTTAAGGATACAGGGTTCATCGAGTTTTTAACTTAAAACATTCAATTGACTCAATTAATTCCAAAACCGATTTAACTTTTTCATGGCAAGAACACATGCTAGAATTAAAAAAGATTCATATTTTTTTTGACATCTTGGAAAGCATTGAAATTGGCTCCTTGACTGAAGAAGATCAAGGAGAAATCACCAAACATGAATTGCTGAATCTCACGAAATTAGGCCTTGAACCTTGGAGAGGATCTAATTAAGAGAAAATTTTAGAGAGAAGGGAGCTTATAATTTTTGGATTCTAATTTATGGTTGAGGTTTTGATTAGTAATGGTGTATTAATCTAAAATCCCTATCTTCTTCAACCCCAAATATATCCAAAATACCCCGACCATTAATTGGACCTTTTAAGAAAGTCAAACTTAACTTAAAAATTTAGGAATACTCGGGAGAATTAGAGTTCCGCGTCGCTGTGGTTGTTCCCTCAATTTTTCAAATATTTTTGGCACAGTAGATTTCGTGTCATGGACCAAATTTGTCCCTTGGTCAATCATGGTCCGGCTACGCGTACTTCTTTAATCTATCCAATGTGGCTGTCGCCTTGTCAGCTTTTTTGGCCCAAGTTGGTCCCTCCTCAAGGACCCCTAGGGGGTCCCTTGGGAACCGTAACAGACATTTTTAGACCTAATAAGGTCATCTAGGGGTTAGGGTCATCCCCACTTATTTTAGACTCCAAACAATATATAAAATACATAAATATAAGGACACACTATCACACGCCCGCCCCCTTTCAAAGACTAATTTTTCGGACTTCCTGGTCGTCCTTAGACTTTTAAATTTCAAACTCTACAAACTGACTCCTACTGTTAATATTCATTATCTTACCCCTGTATTTACCTCATACCCTTTGTTAGGCTATATAAAAAACCCTATTTCATTTTAAGGGTCGTTCCAGGATGGAGAAATGATTTCCTATCCCCAACAAGCTTTATTAGGTTAAATTCATTTTTGTGAATACGAGATATTCAGTTCTAACAACTTCTTTCTTTTTCTGTCTTTAACTATTGAAATCCTCATTGGTATTTAATGGTCACGAACCGGGGCACACCGCTAAAGAGTGACCCATGTACTTTGACTCCGAAGATGTCTCATACAAGCCCTTAACCGTCAGTATATAAGACATAGGAATATGCAGAACTAAAACTTTTGTATAAAGTACATCTTTCGTTATAATGGAAATAGAATCTAGACTTGTCTCTTGTGCGACCATCTACACATAAAAGACCGAAAGGCAAGGACTCACCCTTCCATCGTAGTAAAAGTCTTATCATAAGTATACAATATAGCCTTAAAAGTAAAGTAAACTAAGAACTGTAATACTACATCCCATTGTCAGAATTGAGGACTCACCAAACTTGGAGGTAGCACCATGTTTTCTCAATAATGGACTAAGAGCACTCAACGGCCATGAACCTCACTCATAGGAATGTAGAAGAGAATGACTTATTACAAAGCACTAAGTATGGAAAATGCATAAAAATACTAATTTTCTAACAATAAATTTTTAATGAAAATAAGGAATTAATTAAGTTGGAAAATCATTTACGCACATAAAGGAATAAGACAAATCATAAGAATTCTCATCCGATTTTTCATAACATAAGTAGGACTCACCTTAGAAACCCCCCCACCCCACCCTAAAAGCAAACTTGTGCCATGCATAGTTGGCAATCCTATAATCCAACATACCAAGTTCCATTTATAATCACCTTACGTACACATTCACATTAGATCCCATCATAATCCACCTCATACATAATTGAATAACCATGTTCATCACATATACAAAAGGAGAGTCATATCCTAACGCAACCCAATCAACGATAATCAGACTTCATATCGTACCACAAATCATGGACCCACCCATATCCTCTTTCAAAGAATCCTTGTTCACTGCAAAATAAGAATCACATACCCCTACTCCTACTATAGACTTATAGATAAGTGAATAACCTGTTGGTTCCACATCCAAAGAGTCCTATCCTAACAACACCCCAATCAATGTATATCAACATTCAGGTCTTACCATAGCATCCATGGCCCACTGATATTCTCTTTCAAAGAATACTTTTGCACTCAAACGTGAAGTCACATACCCCCATCCTGACGCAGTAACTTATCAAGAAATCATTTGGTTCAAGTCCTAGGCATTAATCTTATTACATTATGGATATCTCCTTAAGCCGACACTAGAAAAATGATAGCTACATGGATCCATACATATACACCCACACGATTGAGGTGTTCTACTTGCCGAAAAATAGAACTAAACATATAATAATTTCTATAATGGGATTCACTACTAAGACTTTGGGGGTACCTAGTTATGGTAAGGAAGATTGCTTCTATAAACTCGACGGATCCACTACATGACAGTTTCCATCTCCTATTCATGTAGAGACCCGGCCTAAGTAGCGGGAAGGTTTTACCAATTTTTTATATATGCTCGATGCTAAGCATTTATTCTCTAACTTATACAGAGTTAAGGTGAATTGTATTTCGTATGTGAAGGAGTACTTACCCTCATTCAACCGAACGCATAACTAGCTCATGAGTCAAACATAGTGAAACTACCTTCATCTGAATCATCATATATCATAATAGACAATTTTCCATAGTAATGTCTAATAGTAAAGGGAAACAGCCCTTTCAACAATCCATATCTCACACATTGTCATTGGATTTTCACCATTAAGTGTCACATAACTTCATACTATATCCCCAAAATGTTAATAACTCCACCATTTCAAGTGGTCAACCATTCATATGTCATAATCCTTGGACATAGGATTACCTTGATGCATTGCTTCAAGGCCATATTAAAGCATTCCACGCTTACCATTTTGTTATTTACCCTTCAAGGGTATATATCATATCCTAAATCCACTTAAATTACTACTATAAGCATTTAAATAAGCTAATTACTAAATCCGCATAGGCATATACCACCATTTATAATTCATAAAGAACATCTCATATTTTTATAAAGTTGGGGGCAGGGGAAAAACACATGGGTTCAACGGAAATTAGAAATAAAACCCCTAATCAATGCAATTTCATTATAATTAGGATCAACAACATAATGAAGCTTTTTTTGTTTTGTCACTGAGGGAAATTTTTTAGAGAGTATTGTGAGAATATTGGGTTTGGGTGAATATTTTTGGTTTTTGAGTTTGAGTCTTGTAAATGGTTGAAAAAGACTTAAAACCCGATTTATATTTTACCCTTAAACTACCCAAAACACCTCACATCAATTGGACTTAAAAGTAAAAGGCTAAATTAACCTTCATTAAAAGAACTCGTCTAGGTTCACGAATCACATAGAGCATCTCGACTCGTGACTCTTGTCGTGAGGATTAAGGCAATAGCCTCTTCAAGCTTGCCAATTCCTACAAAAACTAAGTCAAGTTCACGATCCCCCATTCCCTTCGTCCAGTTCACCACGGCCCGTTATGGTGTGCATGGTTGCTTTGGGCAATATCTCCCCCTTAATTCCCCATTTTTATGAAAAAAATATGGATTCTCATTCCCCACCCACACGTCGTGGAGTTACCACTACCTGATCCCACTCATGAGGGTTGGGGCAGTGTCTAGGACATTGGTGCTCCTTTCCTTGGCAAGGAAACTCCTACCGCCTCCACTGAACGTGGTATTGAACCATACCGTGGTGGCTGTCGTGGAGCCTGATCAATTAGCTCCAAGTTTGGGGCACCTTGACTTTTGGCCTTTGCTGCTCCTTTTGCTTGGCACTCCTCTATTAGGCCTTGACTCCTAAACCCCATAAAATGAATTCGATGGTTTACAACGAGGGGGAAATGTTTGTATTAATTTATCCTATATGTTCATGCTCTAGTTAAACCTAACATTTTCCCGAGTGTTACAAAATACCAGGTGGGTGGGGGGAGAATTTAATTTTTGGGTGGTGCATTCCAGATTAGATGTTCTTGGTTTCAAGCTTAATGTTCAGTTTTATATATATATATATTGGTTAGAGCTGGACACATTGGGTTTTTCTTGATTCTTGACTTTCAATTTTGTAAATTGTTTTTGAATGTTTGACAGTACTTATCCCAAGAAAATGAACAAAGAACTTCCTTTTGCTGGAGCCCCTGGAGTCTTACTATGGTTGAGAAGAATTGGAACTGTTCTAAGGTGGAGCCAAAACTAAAACAAATTGAGTACTGATAGAAAATTTTGCGGCGATAATAACATCTAAAAGAGGGGGTATGGACTTGGTTTTGAACTCTCATAGTGCAACTCTGACAAATCGATTCAAATTCAGATTCTAATAGAAAATTTTCTAGCTAATTGATTCCTAGGATTTGGAGGTATAAACATGACACCCAAAATAATTGATTATAAACTTATCATCTCTAGTAGAAAATTCAATTTTAAGGAAAAAAAACTTTATCATTTCCATTAGTTTCAATTTCAAAAATAAACTTTATCAATTCGTATACTTTCATGTCGGACTTATTCCTCATTTTTATCATTCTGCTTTTTTGGGTTATGTAGTTTAATATGTTGTATAATATTTATAATTGTGTATTATTTTTATTATGCAAGCTTTAGACAGCATATGAGATAGTAGTATATTGAATGTGATGTTCATGCATTTAATTTTGAAATTATATTTTTAACAAAAATTGCGAATCTAAAATACCATTTTAGCGTTCCTAATTCAATCTTCAATTTAAAAAAGATTGCATCGATAAACGACATTATTATACTTAAGCAAGTGCCCAGCTAAAACAATGACATCCTCCACTATATTTTCTGATGTGATTTTATGCTTATGTGTGTTTGACATGTTAGATATGAATCAATCGTCATTATTTCTTTAATAGCGTCATATGAGATATGTTTTTTGCTCGTCTTCAAGGGTAGGAATTTTCCATGTAAATATTGAAATTCAATTTACTAACAGAAAAAATTGTGAAGTTCATAATTTATTAGAAATTTAAGAGAGTAATGAAAGAAGGATTAGCTAATTCGATATTTTGTAAAATGCTAACTTGGTTTTGATAAAGTATATTTTGATTATATTTCAACTATTTTTTAAACTGTCAACTATCCGAAAAACATTAAAATAAGAAGCTTGAGCCTTTCGGAGTGTTATCCCAATGGCCGGACAATCTGAAACTCAGATTCTTATAAAAAAAAACGACAATTAAATTAATTTGTGTAATCAGTTATAATTTATAACTTAATCTAACACTATGAGACTGTATTGGTGCAGTCCATCGATAGTCTAAATGAATCCATGTGGATCCCTAGTAAGCTATGCTCTATATGTATGACATAGGTGTCTAGTCCGTCTAGAAAGCCTTTAAAATACGACATAGACGTCGAGTCGTCTAGAAAGAAATTAAAATATGTTAGGTAAATGAAAAAATTAATACTCCAATTATTTTACTAAATATATTTGTTTACCATCCAATCTCAAATTGTATGATTCTAGCCTATTTTTGCTATAAAGCAATTTTTTCAAAAAGTTCAACACTTTATACATCTTCAAGAATTATCCATTTTATTTGCGCACCTTGATTAATACTTAAGCCCGCTCGTCCTTGATTTTGTGATCTTATTAAATGACTATTTTGTCCTTGTTCAAAAAATCTCATTTTTTAAAAGTCTTTATTAACCGAATCTCTCCACACCCACCAACACCAACCAATTTTAAATCATATTTATTTAAAAAAAAAACAAAAAACAAAAAAGAACTTGGCGAAACAAGTGTGATGTGCTTATTTTATTTCTAAAAGTAAAAATCGAACTTCACAAAACTTTGCACACTTTATTATTATTATTATTATTATTTCTTGGTACCTTATTAAATATTTAAGTAGCTCATTTTTTATTTCGACTTGATTAGTCAAAAAATAAATTGTAGAAGATAACTTAAGATCAGCATTTTTTGTTAATTAGACAAATCCAACATATTTTTATGTACAGATTTCAAAACAATAATGAGACCCCATTTTTGTATTGTTCATAATTCTGAAAGCAAAAAAAAAAAAAAACACATTATTTTTTAAAGATCAAAACCAAACAACAACCATGTTATTTGTGTTAAAAACTTTAGAAGAAGAGTAAGAGCTAACATTATTTGTGCTAAAAACTCTAGAAACAGACAAAGAGACCCTATTCCATGTAACAATTGTTAGACTCTAGAAGAAAATAAAGAGAACTCGTATTATTTGTGTTAAAAACTCTGAAAGCAATCAAAAAGCCACATTTTTTGTGTTAAGACTTCAGAAACAAACGAAAACCTCTCATTCTTTGTATTAAAAAATTGATAGCAGACAAAGAGACCCTAACTTGTTAATGTTCAAAACTCTAGAAACAGACAAAGAAATCCATGATATACTTTTTAACTCTCAACGGCATGTTAAAAAGACACTTATTTGTTTGTCAAACTTTGAAATCAACCGACCCCCACGTTATTGTGCTTAAAATTGAAAGAAATAAAGAGACCCGCTTATTTTTTAGGCATATTTAATGTTTATTAAAAACTAAACAAATTACACATCATTACACTTTATCGAGCATGTCCCCACTCCAATTAAGCCCAACATTTAAAACACCAAACAACCCAGAGAACAACAAAGCCATATATAACCACTCGGTAGCTTACAACATCTCTAGGTAGTCTTTCTTAATTAAGGACTCTCATTTCCCCTCACTACCTTCTTGGTGTCCTAATTATAGACCTCATATTATTTTTATTAAGAATTTCAAATGTAGACAAAGAAAGATTACTTTTGCTAGGCTCAACAGGTTTCACGTAAATGATTTTTAGTTCTATAGACAAGTAATTAATGTGGGCCATTTTGTTTGTAAACTATTTATTGTTATATTCTAATATTAGTCAAGTAGTATTTTGTTAACAAAAAAAATACGTTCATTGTTTTTTAAAACACTAGAACCCTATGCATACTCCTAAAACGCCCCAAACATTCCCTGTTTGGCAGTTCATAGATTTTCGGGTCTTCTCTATAAAACTGAATCAAGTTGGAAAAAACTTTGTTTTATTAAGGGTATTTAGTGTCTAGCATTCACTCATCATAGTTTCAGATGAAATTCGATAATTTTTGACCTCAACAACAAGTAATCATACGGAAATTCACATTCAAATTTAGATAGATTTGCATCTGGTGTCATTCCTATGCAAAAATTGATAGCTCACTATAATATTTCAACGCCATAGTTGGTTTATATGTTTTCACCATAATTAATGTAGGCACTGAATCATATTTTGCAGTAAGTAGCTTCCAATATCATCACAACTAGACTTGTTTTTTCCCCTCACTATGCAGAGGAGGAATAGTCCTGTAAATATTGAAGTGTTTACATATAAAAAACCCAGATACTAGTTAATGATTGATAGCAAATTTAACACGAAGGAAGAAATGAAGAATTGGGAAGTTATTTGTAGATATCTAAAGGTTATTTTTCTATTAGGGATGTATTTAGGGCTAGTTTCTAATTAAAAGGGGGAAAAGGGCTTATTTAAAAACTATCGATTTATCCCTTTGGACATCGGCATCGGACCAAAACAATAGAAATTGAAATTCAAAAAACCTTGACATGTCAATTTAATCAATTCAGTTCAATTCAGAACTGATGTGGACGTATACCTCAAAAAATTTTCTATCTTCCGCCTCGTAATCTTCTATAATCCCTCACCTCTACCCTTAACATATAAGCGTTCGTGTAGCACTTCAAACATTGAGAAAGGCCACAAGGATTAATGGAAAAGAACATCGAACCAACATGGGTCCCATGGACCCTTCATGAATCACTAATACGGACCGTTCAAGGGCCACAACTCATGTAGTGCATTGTGAAACAAACCGTTAAAAAAAGGAAGGGGTCACCTGGGCGGACCCTTGTATGGGCCTTTGTGGCTTTAGCGGTCCATTGGGGGGTCCATAAAGTCACCCATCAATTTTAAGTTTTGTGTTAATTCAAACAATCAATCTCTTCATCACATAATGATTGTGGCTATGACCTATTATATTTAGGTCTTTGAGTCTTGTCAAAAACCGTAAGTTTTCCTTCCGTTCCTCATTTTGTGTTTGAGTAAAAAGTTAATGTCTCTTTTAAAGAAGTCATTGTCCGTGCCAGTGAAGTTTTATGTCCGTCCTATAACGGCCCTGAAATTTCATGGACCGTGATATCTACGCTGTCTGTGAAACCCCCTCAGGTATCTTGACAAATTTAAAAGTTGGGGTCATTTTGGTCATTCCTCTATCATTTTAACCCCCATTTGGCTAGACCTATAACCCACTATGTTTATACAAAACCAATTTTAATGGATTGAAAAAGTGTAATAAATTACCTTTACCGTTAATTTTAACACGTTCATGAACGTAAGCAGAGTTTTCAAGAGAGAATAAACTAACGTTCAAGTGTGTTCGAGTCGCAGGATTTTGCCAATAACCTTACTTCTTCGCAGGTATGTAAGGCTAACATTAGTGGTTTAGAATATTTCTTCTACAACACCATACATCCTATTGCTTACTTTCAATTAATAAAATGGTACTGGATTTTATCTTATCCGTGTAATATTATGCCTTATGCTGATTGTTGGAGATTAGTGTTGGATTTTGTAGTTCGTGTGGCGTTCCCGATCTCATTTTGGCTAATTGTTACATTTGCTAAGTTCCTTTACGATTCCATATCAATGTTCTGACATTTTGTGATTTCTTTTTGAGTTCTGTTGTGAGTTCATGTCCTATATGTGTTCAGTTCGTTTGAAGCTCTAATTGAGATATGGTGGGAATTCTTGAGTTCTGTTGGTTTGGGCTGAATAGTGTCCTTGTCTATTTGCCGTCGCCTTAGCATAGTAAGTTTCTTGAAATGCTGTTAAGTAATTGTAATCTTTTCGTATAGGTTCTATTGGGATATTGACGCCATCCTTTGATGGTTGAACCTGATTCTATGTTCCACTTTGCACTTCTGATAATTTGTTCTTGTGCATGTAAAACCTTATTCACGAGTCTTCATACGATATTTTCATCCAATTGTTAGTGAACATTTATAAACATATTATTACAGTTTAACAAGTAAAAGGAGTTTAGAGAATATAGTCGTCAAAGAATCTCATGGTTACTGTATTCCATCATGTGTTTTTACCATGACGAAGAAGATTAGAGACCCCATTTTTTAACATAAGA
The DNA here is from genome assembly GCA_027704765.1 of Solanum habrochaites. Lineage (NCBI taxonomy): Eukaryota > Viridiplantae > Streptophyta > Magnoliopsida > Solanales > Solanaceae > Solanum > Solanum habrochaites. The sequence continues at coordinate 87,339 of JAKWJA010000567.1, forward strand.
TGTTAAATAAGGTGGTGTTAGTTCAGAAAGATGATTAAGTTACAAAGAAGTACCTCTTAGATGTTTATATTTGTTGTTTTTTAACAGGATTTCCAATCCTAGAATGTAAAAGGTGTAGTCGGAAAGCTGGAGTTTTACTCAATTGGTTTAGTGTTGAGTAATAATTTTTGGAATACAAAATTGCGACTTAGCTCGTATATTATCAGTAGAGATCAGAGTATGAGGAATGTGTTTTCGTTTTTTGGGCGGAACGAGCCGATAGTTCGTATTAAAGTGTCAGGTCTATTGTTGTTAATCATATATTATTGTGTAAAAAAAAGGAATCCGAAAATCTTAAGTCTTTTATCAGCCGTATGAATCAATTAAAAGTTATTTGAAAACTTCTTGCCTTTTTTTTGTCCATTGGCTCATGTCTAAGTTCGGGCTAGCTGGTGTATTGGTGGTATGAAACATTATGTCACAAATATTCCGTCCGACTTTTCAATGTGTTTATCTTTTATCAATTTTGTTATACTGTCATTTTTTGTTTAACTCGTATTTCATTGAAACACTTTGGTATGGAAAAGTCACTACTTATGGTGATTGGGTCTTAGGCTCAAATTATATCTCGAGTCCTTCTAGGACGTTGAATGTAGTTTTGTTGTTTTAATCTGTCACAAAGTAGTAGTATATGGTATGTTTTTTACTTATGTGGAAGATACAAAGATAAACTTGTTTTTCTTAAAATCACAAATGCTTAGTCCACGTATACGTGACGTGATGGTATTGGAAGGATATTTCAAAAGCAGATTTAACGCTTTTAATAGGTTTCGCTGTGTGAGACTAGTTATCATTGCTCCAATACTGAGTGAGAATGAGAGAAATGTTTTTTTTTTTTGATGTACAATTTCGAGCAATTGTATAGTGATAGTATTGTTGGATTACTATTAAGTAAGTCACGCACGTTATTTGAGGGAGCGTCTCAAAGGTACGCAACTCAGGTTAATTCCCCCATAAACCCTGGTCTTGTGTCCAACAATGGGTGCCGGTGTATTTCAGTGTGATCATACTTTTTTAATGAATTCCTGTTTTAGATTGCCTATTTTGGAATGAGCTCTTATGGTAATCCTAACTCTAATTGCTTGGGTGTTTCGTCCCTATAGAACAGTTCGTTGGCTCATATTCTGGTTTGTTGCTGGCAGAGTCTGTGGACGAATCTGGGACTTTTGTGACCTTCTATCGTATGGTTTTCCATGCTGTACTCGTGATGATTGTCCAGGCGCTTAGAGAACTCGCATAATATGAGTTTTAAAATAAGTGAGCTTTTTTTATATGATCTCACACAATATTTTGTTGATTTCGATACTGAGTGCGTAGCTTTTATTTTTTGTGGCCAAATGATCTTGCAAAAGTTTTTCATTCCTTAATTCGTTACATTACAGGATTGTTGATGTTTTAGTTTAAATATGCATTACTGGTAGTTTTTTCCATACATGTTTACTTTCGTTTTTAAGCGGTTATATTTACGATACCTCGCTACAATAATCAAATGTATGAGTCATTTGATATGTAACAGCTTTTTAATCTGATCCTGTCAGATCATCAACTATGGCTTCTTAGTCGTCTTTGATATCATCTAACCCTGAGCATTAATATGGCTTGGTTCAGGTGCACTGTGGCTAGTGTGACCTGCCTCATGTTTGTATGTGCTGTGGAAGACCTACCATCGTTATCTGTATTTTTTGTTTTAGAGGCGTGTCCTGGATTCTTTGGCCCTCAATGTCCTCTATCTTAAAATTCAGTTAGAGACCTTGGTTCACTTATAGTTATAGATGGGGGGTTGAGAAGTGGTTTCTTTTTTAGAATACTTACGTTTTTCTTCCTGATTTTTGTTTTACAAACTATTAGCTTATTGTTATTTGGACGTCTTTTGGCGATCACAAATCGATTCTTAGAATATTTTTGCATTGAAGTTTAACATTTTCAAGAATTTGTTATATTTTCAAATAGTAATATTGCTTGAGTGATTTTCCGGCTAAGTAGTGAACTCAAGCCAAAACTTTACTTGGGCGGATCAACCATGGTTGACGGAGTATCGGCATTTCTCCACGTATCCGTTTCTACTTTGTAGTCTCAGGCAATGAACAAACTTTTCTTCCTTTGACCACTGAGGTTTTCTCTAGGTGTACGCTCGTAATAGTTTGTGTATATTAAAATTCGTTCTTTGGTCAATTGGAATCTTACTTTTATATGCTTCTTGGTGAGGGTCCCTACTCTATATACGACTGAGTGGATCTACAACATACTGTTTAAGATATTTTTTCCTTCTTTCATGACTCGAATCCATTGCATGCAATAGAACATTTCATAAGAAACTTATCTTCACATCGTTGTGTTTCTCAAATCGTATTCGACTACCCGTCATACTAAAATTGCTCAAAAGCAAAGTCCTTCCTTATCGCTGAGTTACTCTTAGCAATACGTTCTAGAAAGTCATTAATTACTCATAGCGGGTCTTTGGAGAAAACCGCTCTGTGAGTGAGATTAGGGTTGATTATTAGAGACAGAATTACACTCTTATTCATAGAATTTGTGGGTACACAGCTAAAAGAGAATTGTACTCCCAACCTTATTGTAACCCTTTTCTTTTCGATTGAGATCCTTTGAGGGAGCCGAAGTTGTGATTTTCTAGAGTCGGGAGTTAGTATTTTTTTCTACTCTAAATAAGATAGTAGTATTTACATAATGTTATAAGTCCAAGTATTTAAAGTTCCACTAGAGTGTGAAACAGAAACGCATAGCACAGGTATATGTAGTCTAAGAAAAAAATAATTTGTGATTTGAGGCAAATTATGTTGTGTTTCAATTCAGTGGCACCCCGTAGTTTATTTGTACTATGGAGGATTTTCCCTTTATGGCGTAGTACTAAGTATTGATTAGCTTTTGTATAAATGTGCATTCATGAAAGTAAGGTACATGCATAATCGTTACAAAAGTCAGGAGGCGTTAGAATGTACTTTAAACAACACCCCAATAAGGGGAATTTATGATGAGGTACATTTTGGATTGGTTAAGAACCCAGTCCTAATGTGTCTTGCTAATTACATAGTAGAGTAGTCCTCAGGTGAGTAGATTTTTCTATCTAACGTAGGTCTATTATTTACGAATTTTTTATAAATTGGAGATCCTCCTGCATTAGATGGGGTAAGACTAAAATATGCAATTATTATTAGCGTGAACTAATCAGACCAACTGCTGTATGTTTTAAGGGCAATCCCCATGATAGTTCCACGCAACTACAACAAACTCTAATTTGTTCTCACTTTTCATTAATACTGTTAAGCAACTCTCTCTCGCATTCGAGATTTTGGTTTATCCTTGCGTGTTATTTATACATAAAATATATTTTTTCCCTTTTTCAAAACATCATATCTTTTTAAAATTTCCTTTATTCAAACAGAAATTCCTACTCCCCACCTCACCCAACCTACAATGAACAAATCATAAGAGCAGACGAATTCTTCCCTTTATTAAATTCAATAACAAAAAAAAGAGATAGCAAAATACTATGGTTGCCTCCTTTACGTTTTTTTCAAAAATAAGAACTTCAAGCGTGACCATTGCTCACTGACTTTCTACTTTATTTAAATTCTTCAGCCTTAGTCTTTTTTTGTGTGTTCTATGTTCTTATAAATAGGTTTTTATTTAGAATCTAAAATATTGGGATTGTTTAGTTAACAAACAAGTACTTACAAGGGGCAAACACTGTTGGAAGACTACTAAATATCCTATTATCGGACAATCGTCCCTTTTTACATCATGATCTCAATTGGTCATTTCCTAATTGTGAATATCAGCAAACCAATCCTTATTTGATACTGAAAGAACAAACATACGCTTCAACAATTCATATGGATATCTTTTCTACAATTTTACCACCAACTTTCTTTGGAATATGATCCTTTTTTGAGTATGTCTGTGGTAAGGTCTCTCATGTAACATGGCACAGAAGGAACCAAGTTCTTCAAGAGTGAAGGTAAAGTTATTCTTTGGGGAAATTGTTCCAAATCGATCCATATACATTGGCATGAAGGAGAGTAGGTTGAAGAAATTTTGAAAAATGAATTCGGATAAAATATGATTATGTTTTTAAATTGCAATACATACAAATAATGAGGAACAATGCTATTGGTTATGAATCATATCCATCCAAATAACTATAACTAACACAACTATATAAAAGGGATAGGTATTGGGACATTTAAGTTGTCTCGTCCATACAAGAACAAGGTCAGCAGGCCTTTCACACAGGATAATTGGTGATCTCTCCTCCACAATAATGGGGTATTCTTGTGTTAGAGGTATGAACATGGGTCACACGTGTGGAGGTGCACTTGTGAATGAGTAGGAAAGAGACAGTTTTCTTCTATGTTTCTCATTCCCCATTCTGAGCCTAAACTTCTCATCTCCCCTTCACCGTCGTCACTTCCCTTCCCTAGTGCTTACGTTAGTTAATCATCATCTATTATTTCTGTTTTATTTTTGTTGTATTCATTGTTGCATTTTACTCTGTGGATTTGTAATTTAAATCTAGTCTTTTGACATAGTCGTTGATAATTTCTTCACTTTTCCTTTCCTTTGATTTCGTTTCCACCAATGACGCGCCCCCACCCCAGCTGCTATGGGGCAAAAATCCTGAACTAACCCACAGAAGGAGCTATTTCCAAATTAGTGGAAAATAGCAATGAGGAGGAAGAATCTTTGAAGATAGGTAACGCAAATACCAAGCGAATATGTTGTCTCCTCTGATTGCCTCGACCTCTTTTCTCCAAATATTTTTTATTTCTATTCTTTCTTCTTACCACTTCCCCGCCCTTTTTCCTCCGTTGGGCGGGGGCGACGAACGCGACGAACCCTCGCCCCCCCGCGGAAAGGCGGCAAAAAGACCCAGAATGGAAACTAAGGAAGGAACAGAAAAAAAAAAGAGGGGGGGGGAGGAGGAGGGGGGAAGAGCATAAAGAGCAAGTGAAACAGAAGGAAGGAAAAACGAGAAAAACGGACAAACTAGGAAAGAACGGGGGGCAAACGATTGGGGGGGGGGAAATGGGCGACAAGGAGTGAGGGCAGAGGAGGGGAATGGAAAAGGCGTGAGCGTGAAGGGTATGGGGGAGGGGGAGCAAAAGGGGGGGGGGCCAAACACCCTAGCCGCGGCGGCAGGGGGGGCTCAGAAGGCCAAAGCGGAAAACAACAAGCCGGCAGGAAAGGCAACGGCAGGGGCGGGGGGCTATTGGGGGGGGAAGTCTTAGGTTTTGATGAGATTGTGGTTGTCGCTTTCTGGATCATGTCCTTAATGGTGAACCGAGTTGTCGTTTTAAGCATTTGAATAGAGCTAAGTGTTTACTTATCTTGCTAATATATATGTTGTTGCATTATTGGTTCGTAGTTTAAGCTATGTTCGCTCAAAATCTTCCCCAAGTTTTGGGGGTCATGGGAATTGCGAATATAGCTTGGTTGAGGTAGCTATCCAATATTTCTATTTTGTGTTGAAGTCATATTATGCTTGATTTTTGTTACATCTCAAGCACTCTTTTGCTTCCTTTATTTGCCGCTCCCGTGTTGTCCTGCCTTCGCTTGTTGCTTCAGTATAGAACGCACTTTCTCGACCATAGTTATTTTGTTGTTCTGTACAAGCACCAAAATTTAAGTTATTGACATGGTATTTCTCATCTTGTATTGTCGTGGGCCGTTTTTTATCTCATGAAGATTGTGTTGTTATATTTTTTTGTTTCCTTAGTAGCTATGAATTTGATAATGTTGTGTATGCGTTTTCTGTCACTAATTGTATGAGTTCATAATACTTTGAATGTTGTATGCCTGGTATTAATTGTCCAATGTTTTCTTATCATTCATACTAATTTGTATTCCTCTCTTTGGCTCTCCTCGCTTTTGCTTTGTTGTAAAATGCCATGCAGAGTCTTAGTGACCCAAATCCTCCTTATTTGCATGCCAAGGGGGACATATGAGCTCCCACACTCTCCCTCATAAGTACAATTCATTGTGGGTTACCGAAGCGGAGGGAAGCTAATATACACAGTTTGTAGTGTGATAATAAATGTCCTGGGAAGTAAACGAAAAATGCGGAAATCAAGTATGAGTCCCTCTGTTGTCGTATACAATGGATACATGTGGTGAACAAATGTATCGGCCCAAAACAATGTCCCAGGCGACATTCTTAATAGATAGAATTACTAGACTACGATACATTGAAGGAATTTCTGTTCTGTGTCCAAAGCCCAACATACGTGTTCATCAAAACTTTTGCTTGAGTGTCTCGTCGCTACGACGCAGTTTAAAAAAGGATGTGAACAATATGTTTGTCAATAATTTTTTGTGGGTAACAACCAATAGTCTAAAAGGGAAGCATTGTATCTTGGGAGGAAATATTTACAGATGCTACAAAAAGATTCATTGGATGTAGAAACCACTACCCATGATATTTAAAGTGTCTTTTTGCAAGCTATATTGAACTTTCAAACTCTTACGTAACCTGTCCTCACTTTGGAGTAATAACATCGGAAAATAATATTCAAACAACTTCATCCTACAATCGTCAGCAACTCATGTTTGGAGAAAAATGGTTGCAACAACGTAAAAAGTAAAATATGATATATGGTGGCAGCATAAGTTCAAATTCAAGCTTTTGGTTTCACAATTGAACAAAGCAACGAGCTTTATATTTCACAGAAAGGGAGTTGACATGATAAAGGAAATTGAATTGATTGAATTTGTAACTAACGGAGAATGAAATGTTCATAAGCTCCTGGAATGTGTATCACCTTAAATGACTGCGCATATTATCGATGATATAAAACATGGCTCAAAGTTGAGGATATTACAAGGCGTAGTGGATGGAAAATTTAACAAGTATCTTTACTAAGAGTCAATATTATACGAAGGTTTTAGAGCTAATTTGGAGTGGGTGAAATATTCAAATGATAAAAGGTCCTTCCTTTTAAAAAAAAAAAATTTTTCTTTTCTTTTCTTTTCTTGTTTCTTCGAGGGTTTGGTGGACAAGGAATTGTTTACTCTAAATGTACCATCTTTAAAGAATGAGGATGCAAAAGTCCTCTCCAGTGCTATTTTTTGTGTAAAGGAGAAAATGACACATTTGTTTCCTAATAGCACCAGCCCCACCATAGCCGCAAAAGCTATTGAGGAAGTATGCTTCAATAAGCAAGGTTTGATATTGAGGGTTGCATCACAGTATGATTATCACACTATTGAAACGTAAAGAAAAAAAAAGAATTTTAACATGTTTTAGTGGTGATCCCCATTAATTATTATTTGGCTATCTCACTAAGAGGGCGCACCCAATCCTTCATAGGCAAGGAATATTCATATAATAAGATGTACTAATCAATTGGCGAATTGATTGTTCACTGTCTTATTAAGGTGAATTTCCATTCGAGGGAGAACATTTCGGCATGACTGGGATCACTTGCAATTAGTTTGGTTGAACAAATCCAATTTTTGATTTCTTCTGGGAAATTACAACTACAAAAACTTAAGATAGCATAATCTAATAAAAATTTTGTACCAATTTATATTAATTACAATCTTCTCTTCTTCTTTTTTTCTGTCTCTTTCAGACCTCCTTATAAATCCTTCTCATTTCTCCAATATCACCTACACTTTCACTTAACTTCTCCCCCACCGTCACCCCCTCCCCCTTTTCCACTCTTTTCTCCCTCCTATCTTCTACTCAACCATTTTGAAATTACGACTGTGTTATTCTAAGAATTTATCATCAGCAGTTTAAAATTCTAAAAAGAGTATAGTAACTTTATTCATCATCTATTGCGTTTTCATATTCACATTTTGAATTAACTATTTCAATTTACTGATTTAATGTATCCGCGAGCAATAAAGATATTGTTTCTCGTCCGTTTGTTGAAAATATTACCAAACAACACAAGGATCTTTTAATGGGGGTGGGGGTGGGGGATGGGGAGTCGAGGGTGTTACTACACAACCTTCTCTACCTAAGATTTAATTTTTGATGCATCTTCTTGATATTGATGTATTTACTTATGTATCGTGTTTATGTTTCAACTATATGACACATTACAACTTTGTTGTCTACAATGTATCGAATACAAATTTTATTGTTGATACATAACCGAAGTCATTTCAAACTTAAATCATTACTAATAATGTTCATAAAATTTATTTATGTAATATAGAAATATGAAAAGATTCGAGGGTGTTACTCTACACTAGAACTACTTACACAACTACTGACCACCTCCATAACTGCTTCTCTATACCACATTTTCACCATTTCCTAATGTTATTTGGTGATATTTGGTGTATTTTTCTTATTACCTATATGATCTTTGGCCATCAAGTACATTACAAGTTTCATATTTTCTATGTCATCGTGTAACAAATCTTATTTTGATACATTATTTATTTTTCCAAGATAAATCGTACTGATCATTTTCCTGATTATTTATCTAATACATCCATATAAAAATTTTATTCTACTTTTAGGTAACTTAGCCGCCTCTCCCTCTACCCTTCGACGTTATGTATGCTAAAGGTATGTATCCGGCTATGTATCGGAAAAGGAAAATGTTTGTCTCCAAACAACAATTTCTATCATCGATCCTTATTGAATGAATTGGGGCTTGAACTATTTTCAAATTTGAATTTGTTACGAGTTGTGAGGGGTTATTAGTTTGTGATTTAAATGTGACTGGATGAATTACTTGAGAGGATAGTCATTTTCAGTTATTTTCTTTTTTTATAAAGCAACATAACGTA